>JAODUO010001281.1:0-55000 GCA_025642075.2 Ridgeia piscesae
AGTACTCTATAGAGATTTCAACTCTATACGCCCATGGTTAAAATCCCCCATAATAATACAGTCCCGTTTACTGACTTCCTTTATAGCGTTTTGTACTTTCACATTCTCGCCTATTCTTATGTTTGGACATCGATAGTGCTACCCACATATAAGGCTGCCTGGTCACCTGGATTACTGCCTAACATTGTTGTTGTTCATCAACAACACACGATCAGCATACGCCAATCGCATATGTGTAAAACTTCAGCTAATAGCTTCCAATTATTCAAACCTGCCGTCGCCATAAGACTTGCCTTACATCTTCGCTTGCGCACATGTTTTACGCTCATCAGCATCAACACCCTCTGGACCAGGAAGACTTAATCCAATAGAGCACTATATACGACGACAGGAAGTCTAGCTTATCAATAACTGAAAGTAATAGTATGGATAGTATGAAGTAGAACTACACACTACCCACTACACAGCATTGACTAGACGCATAACATAGACGCGTGATAATACAACAGCAACTGGTCGCGTCGGCAGCGTTACCACGTCGGCGGTGAAATCTCTGGACGCGTCGGCGAAATCCTTGGACGTGTTGGCGAAATATTTTGGACGCGTCGGCGAAATATTTTGGACGCGTCGGCTGCGTCTTGGTCGCCTCGGCGGCACAAGATTGGTCGCCTCGGCAAGGATACCGCTTCGGCGACACATTTTTTAACGTCTAGGCATATAACACGTAGTCTTTTCGGCGAAATGTAATTTTAGGATGTTGTTTATATCAGTGTAGATTCTATGGCATGCGTTATATAGATTGTAAATTAAAAAATTGAATTAAATTATGACGATTTATAACAAATGAAAGCCTTTTAAACGGCGCACAGAGTACTTGCGGAATGGGGAATCTAGGGCGTTTCAAATCGCTACACCTCAGCATATAGCATTTGTCGCCTCGGTAGGTAGTCTTTTCTGCGAAATGTGACACCGAACGATTCCGAGACTTCCCCTCCAACACTAACATTCGCCATCATTCCGGTATGTAGTGCATGGATCATTGTTGTGAACTTCTCTGGGCAGTCATACTTCCTCAGTAGCTGCCATAGCCCGGTCTTCCCAGCTGAATCGAACGCCTTACTGAAGTCGACAAATACCATGTACAATGCACTTTTCTTCTAACTGTCGGAGACAAAGTATCATATCCACGGTGCTCCGGTTACCTCTGAAGCCACATTGTGTCTCCGGAACGACCTCTGGTGTTATGTAGGTAGATAGTCTGTTGAAGAGGATCCTGGCGAAGATCTTGCCTGCTATGGAAAGAAGAGAGATTCCTCTATAGTTCCGACAGTCTGTTCGATCACCTTTCTTGTAGATGGTTACAATGCTGGCATCCTTCCATGCTTGTGGTACAGAACCCACCTCCCAGGCATTGGTGATTAGTTGGTGCACTCCAATGCACGTATATATATACACACACCCATATATATATATATATATATATATATATATATATATATATATATATATATATATATATATATATTATTGAATTTTGGACGCCTCGGCTAGCCGAGTTGGTTACGCTGCCGACGCGACCCGGAACCATATACATTACAGTAAGTAACAAGTTAAATAACAAGTTTGCATGTCAGACCCAACTGTGGCATATCTGTATTTCTTACTTCAGACGGTCGGTTGAGGACTATTGTAAAACGTACCATATAAAATATAATGCTATCATAATTATATATATATATATATATATATATATATATATATATATATATATATATATATATATACATATATCTTTGCTGTCCATCGTGTCCGATGATGACATCAGTGTAGGGTTTCGTCCGTTACGTGCTTTGTTCATTGGTGAGAGAATAGTCCAATTTGAGATTTAAAACCTCCCACCGTTGACACAGAAGATGACAGGGGCAGAAGCATCAGGAAAGCCGTGGCGGAGATTGTGATCATGTTGGTATTTTTGTGATATCTTTTCTTCAATGTGGCTTTTCCTTTGTGAATGGCCTGCCTCCACTGTTGTCGATCTTGTGCAAGGGTCTCCCAGTGGTCTACGGTGATGTGTGTAGCCTTTAGGTGTCGTTTGACTACATCTTTGTATCGCAGCCGTTGTCCACCACGAAGACGTTCCCCTTTGGTTAATTATCCATAGAATACAGCCTTTGGTAATCTGCTGTCATTCATACGGATGAAATGTCGAGTCCAACGGAGTTGGGAAGCCGTTAGAGTGGCTTCTATGCTGGACACATTAGCCCATCTCAAGAATTCAACATTTGGAATGTGATCTTTCCATGAGATCTGCAGGATTTGTTGTAGATGTCGGAGATGCACTTTGGAGAGTTTTCTAAAATGGCGACGATAGAAAGTGTATGTGTAAGTACAGTAGTGTTGGAAGCACAATTGCCTTGTACACCTTGCACTTTGTGGAGACTAAAATACCATGTTGTGACCATACACGCTTCCACAGTCCTCCAAAGGCTCCAGAGGCAGCTTGAATACGGTTGTTAATTTCCACATCAATGGTGTTGTCAGATGCAACAGTTCTGGCCAGGTATGTGAAGTTCTTAACTGATTTTAGTGGCGTGCCATAGATTTCAACATGCGGATCACCTACTGATCCTTTTGAAATTAGTCATGGACTAAAGCAAGGATGTGTCTTGGCACCTACCTTGTTCGCTCTCTTTCTGGCAGCTCTACTGTCTACAGTGTCCGAGCACCTTAGTACAGGATTTTTTCATCCGCACTAGATCCGATGGAAAATTATTCAAATTGGCTAGACTAAAGGCAAGCATAAAAACTCGAGAACTCTGCATTCGTGAACTACTATTTGCAGATGCTGCTGCTATCGTTGCCCATACACTAGAAGACATCAGAGAGATAGCAATCAATCGATATATATATATATATATATATATATATATATATATATATATATATATATATATATATATATATGATATGGTTTGATTGACGAATATTATGTATACCTTATAGGTCTACATACAGTGATCTAGAACAAGTGTCCCCACTCCCACTTGCGGACGCCCATGGGCAAACAGTATAATACTTTGTTGCTGTAATTGATCCGTGACATATACAAGGTGTTCACAAGTGTGTTGCAAACAGTAGATGTCAGACAGTTGATAATCAACGGGATGCTTCGAAGGTGACGATATGCAACCTTGCAACCACAACGCACTTGATTCGTGGATAATCGGCTTAAGCGAAACAGCACAGCGATATATATATATATATATATATATATATATATATATATATATATATATATATATATATATATATATATATATATTTTATATATATATATATATATATATATATATCATCATCATCATGCTGTCGGTCGCGATGCTACAAAGCTGCTTCAATCACTTGACTAATATCCTTGAACCGGAGACGAGGGCGCCCTCTCTTTCTGTGACCAGAAGACAGTTAAGAGCAGAGAACCTGCTTTGGTAGACTGTCTGGTGACATCCTCATGAGGTGTCCAGTCCACCGGACATTCTTTCTGATCAGAAGATCATCCATAGATGGCAGCCCTGTCCGTTAGAGTATTTCCTTGTTTATCATTTTGTCCATCCAGGTTATCATCATGATCGAACGCAGATGCACGATTGCACGGAATATCTTGCCTTTAACCCGCATGGACACATGGTGGTTGTTCCAGAGTCTCTGGCGAAGTCGGCCGAAAGATGCACTAGCCTTGGCCATCCTCCTCTATATTTCATCGTCAATACATCCATTACTTGATATTGTGCTTCCGAGGTAGGTGAATTCCAGAACAGAGTTCAGCTTGTTTCCATCAACCATGATATCCTCCTCTCGGGTTCTTGTAGAGTTGGGTGGGTACAGCACCTCGGTCTTCTTGATGTTAATCTTCAGGCCGAACGTCTTTGACGCATCGGAGAAAGCATCCACTATTTTCTGAATCTCTTCAGCAGAGGGCAGCCAGTGCACTGTCATCTGCGAATATTGACTTATATATATATATATATATATATATATATATATATATATATATATATATATATATATGGGTGTGTGTATATATATACGTGATTGGGATATGTACAATATATTTATTATTATACAACTGAAGACGTACAATCAAAATATAATACATATTAGTTAAAAAAAGTCAATATCTTTCATCAGTATCCGAGTAGGCTTGGTATTCGCTCTGAAGTGTGCGACGTTGAATAGGTCAGCGTTCTGTCTGGACTGTATGTAGATGCCATCCCCTATATCTCGGAAAGCCTCGTCGAGCATTGCTGATAGGAAGATGGAGAATAGCGTGGGGGCCAGTACACAATCCTGCTTGATCCCATTTGTGACACCGAACGATTCCGAGACTTCCCCTCCAACACTAACATTCGCCATCATTCCGGTATGTAGTGCATGGATCATTGTTGTGAACTTCTCTGGGCAGTCATACTTCCTCAGTAGCTGCCATAGCCCGGTCTTCCCAGCTGAATCGAACGCCTTACTGAAGTCGACAAATACCATGTACAATGTACTTTTCTTCTAACTGTCGGAGACAAAGTATCATATCCACGGTGCTCCGGTTACCTCTGAAGCCACATTGTGTCTCCGGAACTACCTCTGGTGTTATGTAGGTAGATAGTCTGTTGAAGAGGATCCTGGCGAAGATCTTGCCTGCTATGGAAAGAAGAGAGATTCCTCTATAGTTCCGACAGTCTGTTCGATCACCTTTCTTGTAGATGGTTACAATGCTGGCATCCTTCCATGCTTGTGGTACAGAACCCACCTCCCAGGTATTGGTGATTAGTAGGTGCAGTCTACTGAACAGATTGTCTCCTCCATGCTTCCATACTTCTGCAGGAATTCCTTTTCCTCCAGGTGATTTGCCATCTTTCAGGCAAACGATTGCTCTTTTCATCTCATCCATGGTTGGAATCTCATCTAGGCTTGTCTTGGTAATGCGCTGCGGGATTTTGTCCAGTGCTTCGTGATTTATGTCGCCAGGGACGTTGAGTATCTTCTGGAAGTGTTCACTCCATCTTGCTACAACTCTCTTGCTGTCAGAGAAGATCTTCATTCCATCTGTTGATTTCAGGTGAACATGTCCTTTCTTTGTGGGTCCCTACACTTCCTTCAGTCCATTGTAGAAGCCCTTCATGTCGTTTCTGTCAGCAGCTCTCTGCAGCTCCACTGCCTTCGTTTCCCACCAGTCTGACTTCAGGGCACGGGTGCGTTTTTGTAGCAGTCTGCAGGCATCTTTGTATGCTGCAGGTGTGGATCTTGTGCTCCTGGTTTGCAACACTCTCTGGTGGGCTTGGTCTCTTCTGCTTATGATGAGAGTCTGTAGCTCCTGGTCGTTGGGACCGAACCAGTCCTGGTGTTTGCTGTCTGGCTTGCCAAGGTATGTCTTGGCTGTGTTGAATACGACCTGCTGCAGAGCTGCCCATTCCTCGTCTGGTGTTTAGTTTTCCTTCTCCTCCCATTGGGTGAGAGCAATGTCCATCTTCTGCTCAAAACTCTCCCTATGGCTGATGGTACTTAGCTTTGCAGTGTTGAGCTTGGTCGGCTTACCTGTCCCTTGCCTGTTGTGCTTTTGTCGTATTCTGAAAGCCACTTTTGACCTCAGCATCTGGTGATCGGTCCAGCAGTTAGCTCCACGCATGGCTCGGGTACTGTGGATGTCCATCTTATCCCCACACCTCGTGATGATGAAGCCAATCATATTCCAGTGTCTGGAACGAGGATGCATCCAAGTGGTCTTGCGTTCATCCTTCTGCTTGAACATGGTGTTCGTCACTATCAGTTCGAACTCAGAGCACAGAGCCAGTAAAGGCTCGCCATTGGAGTTGCATTTCCCAATCCCATGTTTGTCCATGACCAAGGGACACTTGTCATTTTCTCTTCCTATCCTCGCATTGAAGTCTCCTATTAGCAGTAACTTATCTGTACGAGGGATGCTACTGAGCACACTTGCCAGCTGGTTGTAGAACGCCTCCTTGTTTTCATCTGGGTTTGTCATTGTTGGAGCATACACGCTGATAATTGTTGCAAAGGTGTCCTTGCTCAGAGGTAGTTTCATCGTCATGATTCTGTCACTTACTGGCCGTGGCTTTTCTGTCAGCTTTGTGACGATAACCTTTTTGATTGCAAAGCCCACTCCGGCCTCCCTTCTTTCTCCTTTGGGTTTGCCACTCCAGCAGAAAGAGTATTCCAAGTCGTTGAGACTACCAGACTCTGAGAGCCTTGTTTCATATAGGGCGGCGATGTTGATGTTATATTTAGCAAGTTCCATTGCTACTAGTGCCGTACGTCTTTCTGGTCGGTTAGCTGCTTCTCGGTCCTGACGTTCCATTGTGCAGTTGTCAGTAGCTGCCTTCTTCTTCTTCCTAGCTGATTTTCCACTGTCGACGGAAGATGAGGTCGAGCAGCGCGGTCCTTGATAACCCGGGCGACGGCCGATCCGGTATGGTATTTCGTGCAGTTGTACATTTCATGGAAGCTGCCAACAAAATGTGTTTAAGTGCCGCTGGCTTTTGCAAGTTACTAGCGGCACTCTCTCGGGGAACAAATATAGGTCTCACACCGGCAAGAACATGTCAAGACAGGCGCAAACTATTTGTCCCTGCAGTGGCTGTTCGAGAGATGTTGGGAGTTCCATTCCGTTCTGTCAAGAACCTGTACCACAAGGCAGTGGTTTACAACTCTGCATGGCGGGGCGTCAAACTCCCTGAGGTATTGCTATACCTGAGGTACTGTAATACCTGCATACCAATTATATATATATATATATATATATATATATATATATATATATATATGATATATATGATATATATATATATATATATATATATATATATATATATATATATATATATATATATATATATATAATTCCTCGTTGTACCACCGATTTGAAACCATATATATATATATATAACACACACACATATGGTTTCAAATCGGTGGTACAACGAGGTAGTTGGTCGGAGGACAGTGTAAGTCCACGTACAATTGCCTAACACAGGAGTATATGTAATAGTGACATTCAATCATATATGTTACATGAAACCTGTTTGTTTTTCAGCGAGTACGTATTCACTTCCTGAGCTTTAACATTCAAATGGCTGAGGGATGTGTCTTCGACAGTATGACAATCTATGACGGAACAAGTACCTCGGCACCACTGCTGCGCGACCTGTGTGGCTCGTCTCTTCCTGGTGACGTTGTGAGCAGTGGGAACACGATGTATATACGGTTTGGGACAAACAATGTCGATACATATTCTGGCTTCAGGATCCAGTATACAGCTATTGATGGTACGATTTCTTTCTCTGATAAAACGATACAATCACATCACTGTCTTATGTTTAGTTTTATATTGATAGATCTAGTGACTATTCCTAATCCACCATTCAGGGGTGTCATATTCAACAAGTAAAACAAAGTTGGTCTCTCGTACTACTTCCCATCGTAAAGTAGGTGGAACACATATTTTCATTGTATCATCCCAATATGTTGTGATTAGGACATCCTTGCTACATTCCAACAGTTATAGCTTTACCAATGCTTAATTCAGGACACGGAAAAACGTTATTGCTAACCAAGTTTCACGTATTTGATTGATCTTGCTATTTCGTTCGTACCTGCCCTGTCCCGCGCCGCCCCGCCCCCTCCAAGCCCTTTAATATTTGCACATTGCATTACTTCAGTTCACATCTAGTCTCCATAACAAACATCGATGTTACATGAAACTGTAATTGTGTTTATTGTAGGATGTCCTGGCCGTTCTGTTCAATTGCTTAGTGGGCAACAGGGACATTTCGGCATTCCATATGGAAACATGACATGCAGATGGAAGATTCGCGTAGCAACAACCAAGGTATGCAAGATGCAGCATAGAAAAAATATTGTTTCCTAATATTTTTTTTATATAGACACATATAGTGCAATTGTGTTAATGTTATATTTTATTCATCATATTAGTGGGGAGCGGTAGCCGAGTGGCCGGTGTCATATATAATATAGACGCCATGAAAAATTGACCACGGGTCTCAACGAATTTTGACCCTGGTGGGGGTACATATTCAGTAGGAGTCTATAGTTCTATAGGGGTTCATTTATTATATGTGTCATATAATATGGAATCCCATAGAAAATGGACCTCTGGGGTCCATATTCTGTGGGGTCCATATTTTATATATATATATATATATATATATATATATATATATATAGTATATATATATATATATATATATATATATATATATATATATATTATGTGTGTGTTATAGAATATCATCTTAATAGATAAAAGACCGCTGGCAAAATATAGACACCCACTAAAAATGGACCTAGATTCCATGTTGTGTTGACAAATTCCTGATGCAATTTACAAACTGAGAAACATGTGATTCCAATAGAGCTGAACATACAAGATGCGAGTGTTTCCGTGAGTTTTGCTGAAAAGGAGTCCGATCACTTAACTCAAAGTTTCAAAGATAAACTGGGCTTATATGAATAATTAACATTGGCAACGTGATGGTGCTCGTCGTGCACTGTATGTGTCCAAACCCGCGCAGACGGCGTTGGCAAAGGAGGGATAATGCATTTTTTTTCTCGTATAGAGCAGTTCGTGATGTATTATTTCCAGGAGAGACGTAGCAAACGCATATCGAACATGTCGAGGCGGTGCGCGTTTGGTGAGAGTTGTTGTTAAAAAATGTGCCACAGAGAAAAATAAAACAGAAATATAAGTGCACGGTAAATATTTATCTTGGCTTTATTTGATGCTGGCACGTTTTTTGCTGAAACGATTCTATAGGTCTACTGCGCATGACCGGCAGCTTTGGCGATGCGGGATGTAATGCCTTTGGTTGATAAGAAAAAAACTGTTTATAACAAATCCCAAGTAGGAGAAACAATTCATAAATGCAGCCTGTTCTTGTATATGTAGTGGTGATGTAGTTGTCGGATCGGAAGTGACAACCATGAGTTTGGTCTTTGGCCAGCGTATGGTCATGCCATGATTTGCTTCTTCTTGTAGTACTGGCAAGGTTTTTGTTATCCATCGATGGTGGAAGCGAATATGGCAATGCTGTATGCATAGCTAAGATCAGTCAGTATATAAATGCCAAGCCTGACGCTAATGTCACATCGGCTGGACTGTCGGCGCATAAGGTGGACAATGTCGCTGCTGGAGAGATCAAGGGACCATTTCTCCTAACACAAAATAAATAAAAGCCGATCGATAACATACTTATATTGTTTCTACAAGTTGTCTAATGAGAAATATTTGATCGATTGTGCTGCGGTGTGCACCGAAGTCGTAGAGCCGGTCGGTCGTGACAAAGATGCTTGCGAGGTAGAGAAAGAAGTGTGATTCCACGGTGGTTGGTGCAGATTTCCTCACTGCTGTTGAATTTTTCAGAATTGTACTATTGCGTTCAATGTTGCGACTGGGCAAAACTGACATGCATAGTGAGGTGACTGTGTTAACAGACCATATTCCCTGTACGGCAATGTATGTTGAACGAGTGAGGGACTGTCCTATGTTTACCGTATTTGTGAGGTGGCCGTATTGGTGAGGTAAACGTAAAACGAAGTTCGCCTGTATTACTCTGTTACAGCTACTTCAGCTGATCTTCTACAGTGGCCAGGTTGGGGAGAGCACTGACTGCCGTATGAACAACATTAGTGTCTACGATGGTTATGACACTACAGCATCGTTAATTAGCACATTATGTGGACCATTACATCGTCGTAGTTTCTTTATGAGACACCACGAAGCGTTTGTGAAATTGTCGTCTGAAGTTCCGATGAACGTTACGTTAAGTGTTTATTACGTCGCCTACACACCCGTTGAAGGTAAGACGTATTAACAACACCATGTCGTAAATCCGTAACAGTGTTGAGTATCAATACATTGAGTATCGATACGTCACACCAATACTCATCATATATTAAATACCTTACCTAAACACCAACAGCTATCTTAGCACGCAATTTTACTAAACAGTAAGAATTATGGTTGTTTATGGGAATTATTATGATAGGGTAAAAACATATCTTCGAGGTTACAAAACTATTGCTAAGGTATCGTAAAAAAACGTGTGTCGCTCAATACAAAACCTTACTAGCGATTTCTGTAATGGACACCGCACCACATGGTGTGAAATACTACAATTCCAAGCACACTTCATTTCATTCATCTTCATTGTAGGATGTTACGGGCACCCCAAGGTACTTACAGAATCCGAGGGAACAATTAGCATAAACAGTTCCCAGTATCAACACTGGATGCAGTGCAATTGGACAATTCGGGTCGGTACAAACGAGGTAAGCAGCAATACCTATACATACATACACATATATATATATATACGTATATATATATATATATATATATATATATATATATATATATATATATATATATCGTATATATATATATATATATATGATTATGTATATATATAGTATATATATATATATATATATATATATATATATATATATATATATATATATATATAATATACCACACAAATAAACATTTGAAGCAGTTACAAAAACACAATGACGCAGCAGACAACAATCACAACAATTTTGTATGTCTGTCAAAAACGTAGAATATTGATATATATATATATATATATATATATATATATATATATATATATATAACATATTTATTTTGACGAACACATACAAAACTGTGTGTGTGTATGTGTGTGCGTGCGTGTGTGCTGTGCGTGCGTGCGTGCGTGTGTGCGTGTAACCTGCTTCCGTAGAATGTTTATTTGTGTGCAGTGGTGCGATGTCGGGAGACGAATTTAGTTTAAATGTTAGGATCTGAGAACTGCAGCTTCTGCAGTGCTGCGCTTCCGCTGTCTGTCGGTGGACCATGACACCGGAATAGGGGGACGGAGGTTGGTATTGAAAATGTTTCGCCGACACGGCGCCATAAATATTATATCTTCGCTATTTCCTCTCGTGAGACGTTTGAAGATAGGGTGCCGTTTAACCACCCGTCTCTTCACTGCATCATATTTACTGGGGGCATACACAGATGTCTGCCCTCGACACCGAAACTCCAAGGCTCAGCTACCGTCTTGCCACCACTTTCCTACGTCTATACGTGTTTAGAAATTGTGTCTGTAATTAATGCTATGTTTCATTAAACTTGTGTTGTTTTCCAGCGAGTACGGATTCACTTCCTTACCTTTCGAATTGGGTGGTATCTTACTACACTTAATATGTATGATGGAGATAGTGTAGAGGCACTCCGGCTGCACACCCTAAGTGGCTTTACTCGCCCGAGTGACGTTCTAAGCGGCGGGAACACGTTACATCTTTCCTTCGAGACAAACCGATACGGAACATATTCTGGCTTCACGCTCCAATACACTGCTATTGACGGTAAAGCCACATTGTTTCTGTGACTTGACAAAACCGCATTAATCTCACACAATCTGATGTATATTTCAGTTTGCAATTAAATATGTTTGCATTTGATTACATTATAATAAATATAGAAACATATCTTAAATCACCCCCAAAGTTAGATATTATTGCGGTTCTGCAAAAGTAATATACATAACAATATGAGAAAACACGGTAACATCGGGTGCAGTACTTCACAATGTAATTGTCTGACAAAACAATAAAGAGTAATTACTTATGATCATATGAAAAATGTGTATGTTTGTGTATTATCATTCACGCAGTCGTGTTTCAGCTCATTGTGTTGCCGGCGAGTATTTGGTGATAGAAGAGAACAAGTGTAAGCCATGTGAACGAGGCACGTATCAGTCGAAACCATCGCAAAATAAATGCGACGACTGTCCACCGGGCCAGACAACACTAGGCCAAGGACACAGAGACGAAGCTGACTGCTTCAGTGAGTATATTATGTGATGGTAGCACTCAGTATAATAATTACGGTGAACTAGCAACAATGTCAGTAACCTGACTGGATGCCTTCGCTAATGGTAGTCGTTATAGAAATGTTCGAAATAACAAGAAGACACGACATCGTTACATAAGCATCGTATAAACGCGCTCGAAGTTAATCGATGTTTGTTCTAAATAACGAAGATGAAAGATAATGTGAAGTTCCGTCAATTGACAATCGATTGTCCTTAGTAGTGATAATGCAGAATTGTAAATTAATATTTGCGTTGCTGTGTTACTGGCGTAAACGTAGACATGGGCATTCTTGTGTAAACGTCTTACTTCATGCTACCAAATCCATGTGATGGGGCAGTTTACCTACGTATTTGTGATGCCGCATTGTCCATATGACTGTTTGGTTACATTTACATAGTAGGTATACAATATGTTTTACATATGATGAAATTATCTAGCCAATAGAAGATGGACGTCTTGTTATACGGGAGCATTTTGAAAAGCTATTGGTATTACGTTCTATATGTGGAATGGTAGATTAATGCATAAAAGCGGGCGCTCGAGATACAAGCAGTCCATTCATAAACTTAGCTTTACCGCACACATACTTGTATAAGGTTGCTCAATTATGTAGATTAGCCGAGTTACCCAACGATGTTTGGGGGAGGCAGTCACCACCGCTATAACGTTTGAAAATGGGTATCCCTGAGGTTGTGGTCGATTCCCACGATACCATCGGTACATTTTCTAACTTGGTTAATTGCTCGGCGTCGAATTGGAGATAAAAAACAAACCATACAGATAAAACCATGTCTATACTAACTAACTAACTAACTAACTAACTATATATATATATATATATATATATATATATATATATATATATATATATAAAATTAAATAACAGTAAACACTTCGACAATCTTTACAGTGAATCTAACAAAAAATATATATTGCAAGCGTAGTTATGAATACGGAGGCTAGACCAAAACTCAAATTCGCAACATTTGAGTAGCATCCCAGATACAACCAAGATGTTTCCAGCCTTCACTCATTGATCTATTGTAACTGCTCTCTGGTCTGGTTGTCAAAATAAAATTAGCCTCTATAATGAAAAGCCACATCGTTTCAGTAAATGCCAGAAATGAGACGCGCGCTCTTGCGGCAAGACGAAATAAAATTCTAACAGGTGACAGACAGAGTTGTTGCAGTGTTACGCTTTGGCGATTTTGAAACATTAATAAGATAAACACAAACACAACTTGCTTATGCATCCAGTGATACAATTGTAGATGGCATAATTATCTTTCCGATGGCACAAAACACGATATTATGTGGTTGGAACCACACGTATACCCGTTTTAAATATTGAGTCCCCATGCCCTCTCCCTATAAATGTTGAATTCCTCTCAATTCAAGAACCACCCGAATGGGCCCGCTCTATCACATTCGAACTTTCAGCTCAATAATATAAAACTCACGTAAATGTGGGTCCACAAATACAAATACCTACTTACATAAATATATGTATGTCTTCATAGAAATACTGTTTATAACACAGTTATACCTAATTGCAAATGAAACATGGCAATGAGAAATACAAACATATAAACATAAGCTATCATGTGTGTATGTGTGTGTGCATGTGGAGCGCACATACATAATGCAACTGCATTCCTTTCACATGTAATGCTACTATCGTCTGTTTGTATTTAGCAATTCGTCATAATATAAAATTATGTTGTGTTGCAGCCAACTGTCCCAATGGAACGGAGTACAACACGACGAGCAGCTCTTGTCAGATGTGTTCACGAGGTGCATACAGGGCCAAAAATGTCAACGACATGTGTGCTCACTGCCCTGAGGAAAGAACAACAGCGACGTCAGGGGCTTACACCAGAGAACAATGTAACATTGGTACGTCTCACTTGTTCATCCCTCTTACAAACACGGTAAGTTTTCAACTTACTGCAATAAAAACATAGTGATATCACATTTAATAGGCAACTATCAAATATCCAATACAAACAAATATCCTCGCATAATACATGTGTGGCTATTGTCAGTTTATCATCAGTAAATTCACTTGTTATCATGGCATAATTAACATAATGCGTTATATTCTATATTTGTCTTAAACGAAACAATTAATCATGATTAATTGAACATGCTAATATTAGTGGAGAAGCAATTAATGAGTAGTTCAACTGAATTATTTGTCATGCGTTTCATGCTTTGACTAATTCGGATGGTTTATATTATATTAATGTTCGGCTTAATTTTATTTGTTTCACATATGTTATGTTAATTGTGTGTTCAGCTGACTGTACCAAAGGCCAACACTACAAAGATTCCACGAAGCAGCAGTGTTCACCGTGTAAGCGTGGCTTCTATCAGGACATGCCATGGCAGGACTCATGCGTCAAATGTCCTGATTCAATGACAACGATTGCTACCGGAAGCAAAAGTGCAACTGATTGCAAACGTGGGTATTTGTAATCACACAAGTACATTGTTATAAAAACACACACAAGAGCATTAACCAATTTGACTTACACAAAACCTACTTTTTCGAAGTACAGTTACCAAAACACCTGTCATATGCGATATGTTGCTGATCAACAGGTGCAGAGTTTCAAACAGTCTTGGCAAAGGCAGTAACAGTATGATGATTTACATTTATTGCTTAAACGAATACACACAGCAGCGAATTATGAATTTTAGTATTGCCTACGTAACTTGGCCAACTTTATAGATGAACTGGAATGTATCCTAACATTTTCATTTATTAGTTTGTATCATTTGTGAGAGAAGTGTTATTGCGAAGCGCTGTGTTAACGTCTGACTAGTTACAATATTTCAATATGATTTCAAGTTAGTTTCAATAGATTAAGAAAGAATTAAGATGAGATTGAGTGAACGGTTAGCAGCCAGTGAATACCAAGACCTCCTGTAGGTACACTATTTGTTATTTATCAAATGCATAACTTATTTCACGGATTTAATCCTTTTGCCGTTTTCTATTTCTATTTGATTGTCTGTTTTCTCAGTGAACTGTGATTCTGGATGGCAACTCAACGAAACGACTGAACAGTGCGAATTATGTCCACGCGGTTTCTACAGAGACAAGAAGCAAACCTTCTACTGCCAAATGTGTCCTCGCCATCTGATTACACCTGGCACGGGAGCAACGGCAGAGTCCGACTGTTTCCAAGGTACACTAGACCTGCCCGACACCTCTCTTGCAACCTAACAAGAGTCGTCCTAGTAAATGTATATGTCAGCGTTACTTGGTTTACGTAGAAAGTTAATAGATGGTTTGATTTTTATTGCTGCCAATATAAATTGTAGATATACGTTGCATTATTTTATGTGAAATATATAACATAAAACAACAAATAGGTAACCTATTTTTTGCGATTACATGTTTTATAGCAATTGTTTAAAAACGTTGTGGTTATGTGTGAGAGAATGTTGCTACTTATGTATTAAAAATCACAATAATTTTACTTCGGTGTATTCATTAGATAATTGATATTCGCGGAAGGCGATCCATTCTTGTATCGTCCTCTTTGAGAATTAATATTTAAAGTTGTATTCTACACCTCAATACAATATTGCCACTGCCAGTGCAGTCGTCAGTACGAGGGGTGTTGTCGTTTGGTCACAGAAAACGAGTCGGGAGAATTACGATAATTAAACCAAATTTGGAAGTGTTCCAAGACACTTAAGATTATATCAAGAAGCGCAAATGACATGAAGTTATTACTATCGATAAGCCAATTATTGTTGTCGGCATACATCATGGTCATTGTTTTGCGAACTAGCAGTTTTACAGTTCTTAGCTACACTGTTAAACGTACAATTAAATGCACTGCATACGTGCGAGTTGTCGTTATCTGATAAATCATGTCAGTACTGTTTATATGGACCTTTCAATAACACATTTTGTATAAAGGATAATTCTACAGGACATTGATCTGTCGTTTTCGTATTGTTAAAATGTTCAGTTATAAGTCTTGTGTCCTTATACATTGAAGGATGAAGGATTTATGTATCGTGTATATTACTACATAAGAGACAATGGTTTAGATGTGCGCGTCAGTCTTCCATTGAGCTCGTGGAAACCACCACCTTCCCCGGCCATGTTATCGACCCTTATTTTGCGTCATCCGTATTTCAAATCAAACTCGTCCGTCCAATCGAACCGTCATTGACTTAAAAGCTTTAATGTGTTTTTGTTACCAAAAGTAACACGAACAGGAAGGCACCATCCCACCATAAAGGGATTCTATCAGAATGTCAAACGCTTTGTAATGTTATGTAACAGCCACATTACACGAAGATATACAATAAATAAATATCATAAATTGTCAAATTTTGATACAGTCCGCCTCACTTGTGTATACACTTTCAAAGAATCCATTTAACACCCAAGACGACTATCACCAATTGCAGGAAATGGACAATGCAAAAATATAAAACCTTTATGCTGCCTACAGATACACTTTCTAACATGCCTTTCGTGTCAAGTTTCAAGTGTCAAGTTTATATTTTTCTGTTACAGGAAACTGCACTGCTGGACACATGATACAGGGTAAGACTTGCAAGGCGTGTCCACTGGGTACATACCAGGACGAGAAGTGGCAGACAGAGTGTAAACGTTGTGGAGACAAGATGACCACGTCTAGGAAGGGAGCAACAACTGTACGAGACTGCTTATGTAAGTGTCGCACAGAATTGTAATCTTATTCGTTTGAGAATCACACATAAAGCCGACATCAAAGCGCGCTAATGTTGTCTGTGGCGCTTTGTTATTTGGCCCTAGCTCCACTCGAGTCCCTTCATCTCCTGTTCCACTGGTCTTTTTCATGTCTCGCTGTCTTGCCACCACAGGGTCAGTGCAAGGCCAGTCTCGGAATGGGTGTCAATGACTTTCTGCAGACGTGTCCGATCCATTTGCATCTGCACCGTTTGACAAGAGCATAGAAAGAATTGTGTGTTTGTTTGTTTGGCTAGTACATTCACCAGATCCTCCAAAAATGCGTATTTTGCTAGATCGTCTATATATGACGATTAATGACCTGCCTTGATTCTGCAATCTTTTATCGTTACCCCGTAGTCTTAATCTTTTCTTTGGATGTCTCATAATCAGTTTCTCCTGCCTCCCATTTATCTCCAAACATCTCTGTCAAGGTTATAATTATGGTCTGTGCTTCAACTTAGCTACACTCACGCCGTCAGCTCCTTGAGCATTCCCTGACTTCATGGTCCCATTTGCTTTGCCTTCTTAGTCAGCAGATGGTGAATGTGTGTTGATTTGCAGGTCATCTTTGCTTTATGGGATATCTGCTTGACTGCTTGGGGTTTTTGTGGTGATGAAGGTCTTGAAGTATGACTTCCATCGCTAAATCTCTTCGACTAGCCTACACGTATTACAGCAATTCCATTTACATAATTGTTTTGCTGGAACGTCGCTATTTATAATATTGTACAGTGCAGCCTTCATATTGCGGGGCTATGCAACTGTTTCAGCTTCATCCGCCAGATCAGTGAAACCTCTCCTGTTCACCCACTTTCATCTTATTTTCCTCTTCTTTGATGAAATTTCAGAGCACCTAATCTTAGGTGTGATCGTGGTCGTCTCCAATTCTGACTAATTATCGTATGGTCGATCTGGCTGCCCGTGGTTTTATCTAGGTCTTAGGTCTTAGGTGATTACCTCCAAACAGCCCAAACTTGGGCTAACGCAGGAGTTGTTCTTCTGTAGAATTTGTGAGTCCACTACAGGTTACACATTTACCCCCTGTGTGGGATCTTTTACTTCCCTTGGCATAGGCACAAGACAGAAGGGACCACCGGCTTTTAGTGTCTCTTCCGAAAGACACAGGCAAATGTGGGGTGAAGAAATTGCCTAAGTTTCGAAACGGCGGTAGGTGGGATTGAACCACCCTCCCCTCGATTGACAGTCCGGCGCTCTACCGCGCGACCACCGCTCCTAACGCTCTCCAATGGGTTTAGTGTATTCGTTTGTGCTTGAGTAGTGTTCCACCTGTAATTAGGTTATTTTAACACATCGGTCGGAACATCTGTCGTCGTTAATATTGAGGTCGCTAACGTATTGTGTGCCCATGACTTTCCTTTCTCTTGTTCTAGCAAACTTTAATATAAATCTTGCCTTTATCAGTCTGTCGTTGGTTGGCTTATTCTACTCTAGCAGTTACTTCTCAACCTATCTAGTCACAATTATGGCAATGCCACCCTCTGTTCTGGCAATCTGCTCTGCCTGAATAACGCATTTCAGGTCCAGAGGCCAGGATCGTCGGTAGTAGTTAATAGTTATAGAATGTTAAATACTTTTGAGTATATGGGCAGATATTTATAATAGCCATATTCCTATATATAGTGACAATATTTCGTATATATTCACCCATTGTGTGTGTGTATATATATATATATTATATATATATATATATATATATATATATATATATATATATATATATATATATATATATATATGCCGAATAATGTCTCTGTATATAGGAATGTCGCTATAATAAAGATTGATATTATATTGAATTAATGTATTACCTATTGAACAGCAGGCTGGATGGCTGGATTACATGAGAGATGCGAGGTATGGGGTGGACTAACTGAGGTTTGAGAGACGAGGGAACATAACCCACTGGTCCGGAGCAAGCAACGAATAGGGCAGTGTTGCCTAGCCGTTTTTGTTGCGAGAGGCTATTGCAATGGTGTTATAATGGTGTAAATGCTACAAGAGAAAATCGGAGAGGTAGGAGAGAATACCGACATGGTTCACACGTTGGAGCCGGAAACCACGCGTACTTGTGATGATATTCGGGGTTAAGCGCCTTATTCGCTGGTCAGAATAATGTCACATTGACGTCACAATCGAGTGCCAGGAGAGGACCAGATCAAGAACGTTAATTATTATGACCCTTACAGGATTACGCTTGCTTTGTATGTGCTTTATATGTGATAGATACATCTATGTATGTCATCGTCATCATATCAGTATGATATTGAAGGCTGTCGAGTCTCTTTCAGGGAATATTAATGTTTTGTAGTTAGTAAAGAATTGCTGTAAATCTGTACGTTGCGTAGGTTTGATTCCATTGCACGCTATCTCATGACATGGATACAGATCACTAGAGCGATTCTTGATTAGCATTAACCACATGCACAACTTCCCAACACGGCTATAGACCGGTCCTGGCGGAGTACTTGTTTCTATGTCCTTATACTTACGTTGAGACACAACAACGAATGAGGCAGTTATCGCTATGTGTTCAACATATGTTAGTTTATTTTCTTTAGTATTTATTATTATTGCTACTATTATTGTTATTTTTCTAACCGTCATCTTCATTTCGACTCGGTAATCCACAAACGTGTACGTAATAAACAAGTGCGAATTTCCGAAGACTGCACCGTTGTTAACAAAGCAATATTGTTACAGCCACCGACTCCTGTCACAACGGAGAGAACAACTGCACTACACATGTCAATGGAGGAACATGTACTCTCGTGGGTGACGGGCCAGATTACACTTGTGGCTGCAGAGAAGGGTGGATTTTGAACCCTGATGCAACTTGTACACGTAAGACAAATGACATGAAACCTTGACCGTTCTATATACAAATTCCAAACTAGTAATGTAACGGTTTTATCGCAAACATATAGACTATTACCTATTATGTTTAACACAATTATTATAGCATACCCAATCATTATACTTTTTTTTTAAATTTGAAGCGGCGATAATTTGACCGTTATGCTTAATTCGTTTCTTGTCTTATCATATCCGAGTGGGCTTATTATTCCCGAGTGGTTTATTGTTTGTCTTTGTAAAATGCCCATTTACACTGAAATGTCATCTAGTGAGCCCATTGGAATGGTTAGGATATTTAAACTTGTCAAAACCCTACTTGGTTGTTGGAGAATCAAAGTGGCTCAATATTTCAAAAGGCTGTCCATGTGATGTCCCAGCAACGGAATTGTTTATTTTTTCCGAATCATTGTCAAACGTTATTGGCGTCCGTATTAACTATCGCTGTTTATGTCCGCACGCTTACAACTAGCGCACTATTTTGTATGTCCAACATTATGTCCTACAGACACATACATATCACACAATTCGTTCTATGTTTATTTGAGTGATGATTTTGTTACGCCTCCACAAACAAATAGATAAACATACCTGATGTCAATTTTGCCAAAACTAACCCAACTATTAAATATAATTATAAATCTAAACCTACGCTTTTTTCCACATCACACAATAATCATAAGAGGGCATTTGCACGTGGAGGGGTAGCATGAAACCATAACTGGCATAACAACGCCACAGTCAAATTAACAGCAGGAGTATTGGTTAAACGTATTGTTTAGACAAATAAACAGGGTGGACGTTTAATTATTCCTTTAATCAAATAACATTGCAAGTCACTGTCTATGAAAATCATCAGTAATTTAACGTCACTGTCTGTTAGTATTGCCTTTATGCGTAGGCACACATTAGATATGGATTCAATATGTATCCCGATATCTTAGTCTATACCACTGGATCCACTGAATAGGAATCAGAGAGGAATGGTGCTTTACATTTTGACTAGCTTGTAAGGAATCGTAAATAACTAAGATGAGTGGCTGCTTACAAATTCTAACACCTCTTCCAAGTGTGATTCACGTTGATAAATGCATTATTGCATTAACAGAGTTAATTCCTTAGTCTTTTTCTGTGGTATTATGGTTCTGTATTCAGATTGTTTATTTTCCTGTTAAGGAAACTGTGATTCTGGGTGGCAACTCCGCAAATCGACTGGAGAGTGCGTGTTGTGTCCTCGTGGCTTCTACAGAGACAAAGTTCAACACGTCTACTGCCAAATGTGTCCTCGCCATCTGATTACACCTGGCAGGGGATCAACGGTAGAGTCCGACTGTCTTCAAGGTACAGTAGGCGTGCACCATAACTCTAGCAACTTTTCAGGGTCGTTCGCATGGAATCCTCGCGCCAAGCACCTAGTAAATTATATGTTAATATCACGTGCTGCGACGCTTTGAATTCTACTGCAGCAGAAACAACATATTTCAGATCATGTCACTTTATGCCGTTATAATAAATATAGGGCCCAATGGCACGACAACATAAAGCGCGAAAGTAACTATTTAATATAATGATTGGATTATGCGTTTTTGTAGTTATAATAGTCACATATTAGTATGCGTTGTGGCTATATATACGTGAATAATGTTTTTTTATTAAAACAAAAATCGCTTTAATGTATTAATTATATTAGACAACCACCCTTACCAAAGATAAGCCCCCAACAGCATTTTGACAATAGGTATACATAATGTGTTCCGCTTATATTGCCGGCCTCTCTCAGAACGAATACCATTATCTAGTGTTGGTTATACGCTTCAAAACAAAACACGGTTCCATTCCCAGTGCAATCGCCAGTGCAATGGATGTCATCAATTGGCTCCAAAGTGAAAACAAGTCGCTAGACTTACGCAACATTTCTTAATGACTAGTACATGCAGGTCTCGTCTGCCGCCACATTGTTGTTATGCTATTTTGCTAACATCAATCATGATCCGGTCCCCAACCACTCGGACGAGTTATGTATTCTTTCACATACGGGCGCCATTGCACAAGAGAAATCTTCGTTATACGTGTTACAGGAACTACCTAACACAAACTCATCTAGAAGCTGGGAACTATCAAGAACACAAGTTACTAAGTTCAATTGTTTGCATATTGCAGTAATTCTGACATTGAATACGATTGTGGACAACGAATTTGGGACGAGTTCTGTACGGTCTCGCCAAGTATCACCAAAAACAGAGAATCACTTGCGAGCCTCATAGGGAAGGGTTCCGAAGTATTAACGACTAGATTGAGAATGACAATGGATTCCATAAATTCGATGTTGTGAAAATATAACTATTGATAAGTCATTGACTGTTGTCTGCATGAGCTACCTTGTCAATGTTAGGCAAATTAGCAACCTTACATCCTTGGCTACACTGATCAAATAGTTTAATAAACACATTGTAAACATAAGTGTTGTTATATTATGTTTCGGTTAGGTCATGCTAGTACTGTTTTAGTAGACATTCATAAATATTTTGTACAATCGGTTATAGTTTCGAGGAAGATCTTTGCAAGCAAAGATAGGTCTTGATTTGGATATGCAAACTGAACGTTTTTGTGTCTCTGAATGGTATCATGTGTTGGTGTCATATTTCATTTTTTGTGTTACAGGAAACTGCACCGCTGGACAAATGATTGAAGGTAAGACTTGCAAGGCGTGTCCACTGGGTACATACCAGGACAAGAAGTGGCAGACAAAGTGTAATCGTTGTGAAGACAAGAAGACCACGTCTAAGGAGGGAGCTACGACAGAAGATGACTGCTTCTGTAAGTGTTTCTTTTTGTATGTCCTTATGATTACTTTTGAGACACAATAAGGCAGTAGTCTCCGTACGTTGTTTTTCTCACTACATGGTCATCGCCTTTATGGGGATGCAGTAGTCCACAAATATGTACACAATAAACAGATCCAATGTTTCAAAGATGTGTTAATAGGATACGAACGTAAAAATTTGATATTTTTACCAGTATGCTAATAATATACAATAACATACTACTAAGAAGATACGCTATATTTACTGTGGGTCGATATAGCTGAACTACAGTGTACAAAGCAATGCTGTTACAGCCACTGACTCATGTGACAACGGAGAGAACGACTGCACCCCGTATGACAACGGAGGAACATGTACCCTCGTAGGTGACGGCCCAGAGTACATATGCGGCTGCCGAGAAGGCTGGACTTTGGACACTAATTCGTCGTGTACACGTAAGATATATTGCATGAAATCTTGACAGCTTTAGATATCTATAGACAAGTATGAAATGTAAATTTCTCCCCATCAAAATGCGGCGTGACGTGGATCTGTGAAGTGATTTAGTTTGTGAGGAGCGGCGCTCAAACAGGGTCAACGTAAATGTATGAACGTTAGAAATTGCGCCATTCCGCATACGTTATACAATTTCATTGGTTGCTTACATCTACGTCACCTACATACTCATGGACATATCATATATCTTTGGAAAGCATTTATCTCCGTGTTTGTGTGTGTGTGTGTGTGTGTGTGTGTGTGTGTGTGTGTGTGTGTGCGTGGTGTGTGTGTGTGTGTGTGTGTGTGTGTGTGTGTTGTGAGTGTATTATTGTTTTGTGTGTATATATGGTATGTTATATGTATATATATATATATATATATATATGTATATATATATATATATATATATATATATATATATATATACCATATGTGTGTGTGATTGTTGTTTGTCTGCTTCGATTCTGATAGATGTTATTGCTTATCTGCTCGATCGACGACGACTGCGTTGATCGATTGATACGACCGACTGCGGATCGATCGATCGACCGACCGACCGACCGACCGACCGCCGACCGCGACGACCGACGACCGACCGATCGACCGACGACGATGACCACGACGACCGAACGATCGACCGATACGATACCGATTCGACACATGACCGACGACGATCGACCGATCCGATCGACCGATCCGATACGATCGATCCGACTCGATCCGACCGATGACTCGACCGACGACGACGACGACCGACCGACCGACCGACCGACGCGACCGACGACGACCGACCGACCGACGACCGACCGACGACGACGACGACCGACCGACGACGACCGACGACGACGACCGACGGACGACGACGACGACGACCGACCGACCGACCGACGACTCGACTCGACGATCGACGACGCGACGACGACGACGACGACTGACGACTGACGACGACTCGACGACGACTGATAATTGATGCGTTGGTTGATGTATTGATGTATTGATGATTGATTGATTGAGTGATTGATTGATTGATTGAGTGATTGAGTGATTGAGTGATTGAGTGATTGAGTGAGTGAGTGAGTGAGTGAGTGAGTGAGTGATTGAGTGAGGGAGCGAGCGATCGAGCGATCGATCGAGCGATCGAGCGATAGACTGATAGACTGATAGACTGATGCATTGATGCATTGATGCATTGATGCATTGATGCATTGATGCGTTGAATGAATGAATGAATGAATGATTGATTGATTGGTTGATTGATTGAATGAATGAACGAAGGAGACGATGACGGAGGATGCGATGAACGACGAGAGACAGCGATGAAACGATTGAAGAAGAGATCAACGGACTGGACGAGACGAACGGACATGAATGAATGACGACGACGAAGAACGAACGAACGAACGAACGAACGAATGAATGACTCATTGATGATTGAGTGATGATTGATCGATTCGATGTATGAGTGATAATTGTAGTCGATAGACTGGTTGACTGGTCTGACTGATCGATCTGTCGACTGACTGTCTGGTCATGTATGTGATGATCGATGGATGTTTATTGTCGATCATATATCGTCGATTGGATTGATGTTTGATGGATTATGATGATGCATTGATGATCGCATCGATCATCGCATGATTGATGATCGATGATCATTGATCTGATGATCGATTGATCTGATGATGCATGATGATGATCGATGATCGATCGATCGCATCGTTATTGATTACATCTGATTGATGATGCATGATGATTGATGGCATCGGATGGTGCAGGTTGTTGGCTGGCGGCTGCGGCTGGCGTGTCGGTTGCGTGTTCTGTTGTTTTTGTCTGTTTGTCGTTTGTTGTTTGTCTGTTTGTCTTCTGTTGTCTGTTGTCTGTCTCGTCTGTCTGTCTGTTGTCTGTTGTCTGTTGTTGTCTGTCTGTTGTCTTCGTTTTGTCGTCGCGTGTGTGTGTTGGTGTCGTTTCGTCGCGGCGGCGGTCGGTCGGCGGAGGTCGTGTTTTTCCTGCGCGCCGACTGTCGTCGTCGTCTCGGTGGTGTCGTCGGTCGGTCGGTCGGTCGGTCGGATCGGTCGGTCGGTCGAATGTCGGTGGGTCGGTCGGTCGGTCGGTCGGAATCGTCGTCAAATTTGGTGTCGGATGTGGTACATGGTCGGTCGTCGGTCGGTCGGTCGGTCGATCGGTCGGTCGGTCGGATCGGTCGGTCGGTCGGTCATGGATCGGTCGGTCGGTCGGTCGGTCGGTCGGTCGGTCGGTCGGTCGGTCGGTCGGTCGGTCGGTCGGTCGGTCGGTCGGTCGGTCGGTCGGTCGGTCGGTCGGTCGGTCGGTCGGTCGGTCGGTCGGTCGGTCGGTCGGTCGGTCGGTCGGTCGGTCGGTCGGTCGGTCGGTATTTATATCAAAACATCTTGTTTGCAGCCAGCCAGCAAACACCGAGTGATTCTCAGACATCTCTGTACGTCATCGGAGGTGGTGCAGGTGGCTCTGTACTGCTGCTTCTTGGCGTGATTCTAGTGGTCGTCTGCTTCGTCATCAGGTACCACTAATAGTGGGTTGGGAACGACATAAATAAGGTTTAAGTAAATAAACGTAAATAATAATGTATGTGGATGTATGAGTGGGCAGGCAGAGGCCTGTATGTGTGCGTATGTGCACGCAATATTTTTATGTCGCTGCACTATTTGTATGACGCCATGCTTATTTATTACTTGCTTATTTGTTTATTTATTTACATAGTTACTTACGTATTTACGTACATGTGTCAGTTTGTTATTGCATTTATTTTTCATTGTATATGGCATACATTCTTTACTTAGTGTTGTTTTATGCGCTTTTTTAAATTTGATGATACTGGTCAGACGATATTGATATGAAGTTACCAAGTTATGCTTTTTATGTAAATACATGTACAATTTTCCTACAACGTTTTGTCAGTTGGCTGCTATATTTACCCCTTACATACTTAGTTTTATAATGTTGGGTGCACGATGGAAGTTGTGAAATGTCTGTGTACGTATTGTATGCATGTTAACGCCACATCGTAACACAATTCCTTGTGCATTTGTAATGTCACTTGGTAGAAAGTGTCTTACAGACGGCAAACCATTAAGTTAGGAAATTTTTTCTCAGATATGCTGTCCACCTCATATGGTGTTCACCAGGCTTCTGTTTTGGGGCCATTGTTTTTCACTCTCTTTACAACGACACGAAGTTCTGTTATCGAAAGTCACAACTTGGATCATCACCTTTATGCAGATGACACACATCTACAATCCTTTGGTCACAGGTTGTACTTATCGCTCCCTAAATCAGCTTAGTGACTGTCTCTATGACGTCTCCCTTTGGATGAACAACAGTAAATTAAAGCTTAATGCATACAAGAGTGTATTTCTCATAACTGGAACGCCAACGCAGTATAGAACATTTGATGGCTTTTTCCGACGCATATATTTAGTCAAAGTGTTAAATGTTGGAGTAACTTTTGAATAAAACTTCAATTTCAAACAACATATCGAACACATGTCGCTGCTGTTTTTACCATATCGGCGATCTTCGCCGTATTCAACGGTACATCTCACTTTCCGTAGCCAAAACCATTGCAACAGCTCTAGCAATCAGCATGCTTGACTACTACAATTCCCTCCTTTACAATATTGCAAACAAGGATATAGCAGAACTTCAACGTTTTCAAAATTGTTTGACAAGGGTTGTCACGCGTTCTCTTCTTTTTCTGAAATCATTGCATTGACTCCTTATGCACTACCGCACTATTTTCAAGAATTGTACAATAACCTATCAAGTCCTGTCATCGACACAACCAGCATATTTTAATTCGATGCTCGCTCCAGCAAAAAATTCCAGACAGCTACGACAAATCAGTAGTAACCCTCTTTACATTCATCGAGTGAAAGCTTTCTCAGTTGCCGCACCAACTCTGTGGAATACGCATCCTCCCAGTGCTAAATTAGAACGAAATCTAGGGTTCCATTCCGCCGGCGTCTAGAAGCCTATCTCATTAAATCTGCCTATCCTCCTTAGATTCCTAGCACCTTACACCACCTGTCGACAAGTCGCGCATTGTTTACGATTACGAGATTGCTAAATCCCTTGGTTTTATTGCGCCACTGAGCGCGATCTTCGATGAAATTGGCGCATAAGAAGTCATTATTATTATTATTACTTACTTACTATTTAACACATTTGAAGGTGTCTATTTTACATATGAATTCTGGGAGATATCCAATTCGCTGTTCTGTGTACGCGTTTATAGGAGAAGGACAACAGATTCTACTGCGGAGAGTAATTTCCCGCCGGCATTTCAAAACGAGGCATACGAGCCAAGCGCCGAACCACAGGATCAAACCTTCGATGAACCGGACTATCAAACCCTCAACCGAGCCACCATGGACAGAAGACACCGCACTTAGCCTGACGACCACACGAGTGGGTCAAACTGGCAGATACAACAGAACGGATACGAACGCCGAACAAGTGCAGGAAGTGGTTTGCAATACGCAGCATTTGCTAGTTGGTTTACTCTTTTCGTTAATTGTGGATTTGAAGAATAGAAACACGGTACTATCGAAGAATATGACGTTGATTCTTGAAGGGTGGTAAATATATAAACATTGGACGTATGTGTGTTATGCGCATGCATACATGCGTGAGTATGTCCGTGTATGCGTGTGGTTAATAGTGCGTAATATTACTGTTATTTTCACTTGATCGTACACCTCGTTTTTATTGAGAAATAAGTTTAATGTTTTGGCTGGAATACAAGCCGCCACAAATCGTTCTGGACTTCCCGTTGACAACACGATTCGGAACAATTGTAAATATCCATGTATCCACCCATGGGTCTCATAAACGGTTAATGCGTATATACAATACCTTTGTATGAAGCGACCAGAGCACTCAATGTGAGGGGTGGACAGGGGTAGACTTATCGAAATAGCGGAACTAAAGTTGAAAGAAATTATAGATTTGCACTAAGCCAACGCGTTTGAATGGTATACCGATATAATGAGTATAATACCTTTATTTAAACATTAATATCTAACGTAGAACTCCGTTTACTAATGTCGACGATAGTCGTAAGAAACTAAGAGATAAATACTAGCAAAATAGTACAAGTAACACGTCGTAAATACATAGAAATATGTCTTTGTTATGTCAAACTGATCTATATAAATTACTCGAAGATAACTCTAGTATAAATTGTAGTGTATCGTCAGTACTTAAATAATACACACACACGCACGCACGCACGCACGCGCGCTCGCGTCGCGTGCGTGCGTGCGTTTGTTGGTCACATAATATTTATATTCTTTGTATTATTCAAGAGAGTCTGAGTCTAATTCAGTGAGTGATTGAATGTTGTGCACTAAAGCGTTATCGTACACTCATACACATCACAGACGTGTTAAATACACCATCCAGTATCTTATACCAGGAGAGTGGGTGTACTTTGTGTAGTAACATCAGCTGAACTGCTACACGTTGTGTAGACGTTCAAGTTACTTTAGTAACACTGTTCGGCTTGATGTGTAGCGTATATTTTTGTGAGAAGTGGGTGTCGCTTAGTAGACCGAGATGTAGCTTTTGAAAACTAACATGACATCTGAACATTATGATGTCATATTTTAACTCGCTAACATGTTAACGTGAAATTTTAAATGGTCCTTCATTAATGTCGAAGTAAGTACAATTGCTGTCATTATGTGTATGTGAAATATAAATAAAAACCAAGACATTGCTTGGTTTAACTAATTATTGAATAACGATTGAAATAATTGAATAATTATATTTAGTTCGGTACATGCGCCCCTAAAAACTGTATTCATTTTATTATACTGACACTATTAGCACAACCTGCAGTCACAACTATTGGTGATGGAATTCATATTTGTATAAGGTAAACATATATTAGAGAGCGAATGTATTTGTATATGTTTTTCGGTGTTATGTACTATGCAAGCGCTTATTTGTTTCTAGTTAAATCTGCATTTATCTTTGTTATTATCCCAGAGTAAATACTGTATACTACTTATTTTATGTAGAACACCAGATTATCTTGCTTCGTTGTGTTATCCAAGTGAGTCTGAATATAATGAAATGAGACTAATTGCGTGTTGTACACTAAACATTATAAAATGTATGTGTTAAGTACATCACCCAATCTCTTATTCCAGGAGAGTGTGTGATTTGTCAGTTACATAAACTGTACTGCTAGATGTCGTTATTTTAGTTACACTATTCAACTCGGTGTGTATTCTATGTATTTTGTGGTGAGTGGAGGTCGCGCGTGAGAGCACGGACTATTGTGGGAGGGGATATACTGTTTATATGCATCATTGATGACAACAATTAATAGGATTGAGCTACGATCATATTATCATTACGTTTTTGCACATTTGTATAATTTGCACCAGCATGATATTACCGTGACTGTTGGCAATAAAGCACTTTGTTATTCTCCATTTTGAATGTGTCAGTTGTACATTAATGAGAAGCTGCAAACATACCTCTCGTTTTCTCACACTGAATATGTCGATTATTTTATTCTACGGTGTCCTAGCCTCCAGTTTTCTTGTCGCAATACGTCACTCAGAGCCAATGCGACATCACAGCGAAATAAGTCGAGTTAGTTGGAGATGCAAGGTTGCGAATTGTTTGGATTTTGACTAGATTCCCACTTCACGATTTGCTGAATCAATACTTGTGATGTGTCCATAGACCAGAACCTTGGAGTTTCGAATAAGGTCGTTATCATCGTTCAATTGGACGCCTGCTACCTTCACTTTTATTAGGACTTCCTTCAATCGACGAACATGTTCCTCGACGTCTGCGCTATATTGCAAAGTGTCGTTCATGCATGCCTCAGTTGCCACTTTATTACTGAACAACTCGGTTGTTTTCCTTTGCAAGACTTGGTGCTGATGTGACTCCAAAGGGGACGTGTCGGAAAGAGAAACGACCCATCAGCGTGGTGAACATTGTTAATTTTGCGCTTTCTTTGTCAAGAGGTAGCTGGTAAACCCATATTGATGCGTCGAGTGTAGAGTGTTTCTAGTTTTTCTTCAAAACTGAACCATTTGAGCGCACTGGTCTGTTGACTCGGTATCTTTTTCGATAATCATTTTCCATCCGGAAAAGTACGACTTCTACTTTGTAGAGTAGTGGGAATGGAACCCTTCCTGGAGTGGTAATATTATATCGTTTCCCATCGTTTTCCATCGCTACCTTCATTGACTCGCATTTGCGAAAACCCGGTTGTGTGAAGACGGCCATTCTTCTATGAGTTGGACCAATTCGATTTCCTGTGCGACTGCGCGACCTAACATGGTGTTCACCTGTTCTTCCGACACGACAGATATTCCCCTGTGAGAGGTCTGCGCAATTAATTCACATCGGCAGTCTAAGTTACCTCCAGGACTGTTCACAGTGAAACATGTGGGTGGCAGTTTCGGTTGACTGGAAAGAGCCTTGTAAGTAGGTTGCTCAATACTGTGGCGTCTGCATCTGTGTCTTTTTATTTCACCGCAGAATGGATATCTCAAGAGTTGTCCATTTGTTTGCCTCAGCGATACACGTGACGGATCCTAGGAAGAACGACGCATTACGATCAGGATTCACTGTCGATACTACTTAGCGAATGCTTCGAAGATTCTTTGTAGACTCGCAGCAGACTGGAATATGATTACATTTGTGGTGCTTCCTGTTGCATCTATCACATGTAGGAACACTAGTGTTCGGTGAATGTGGTTTGTTATGCCACAGGTTGGTAGCGGATCGTCTCCAAGGTAACTTGTTGAGATCATGCCATACACCATAACCCACACGGAATGTGGCTCATGCTAAAATTCTTTTGGGGCCCCTCATAAATCACAACTGAAAGCACGTGAAGCCGTTACATCCAAGATAAATTATAAGTCAGTATCAGAACCGTACTAAGCTAGAACGAAGAAACCCAAACGCAAGCGGTCGTCTACAAATAGTTGAACAGAACAGGGCACAGAAATACTGTGGAACAATTAAGAAACACTGCCAGTGATGATGTGAATGGCGTCGCTAAAAATACAATGTGTCCATAATGCCCTGAATGGTACTTGTCGTGATACGTAAATGATTGTGCTGCCGCCTCGCGGATAATAAACACGTTACTCTCGATCACCACCAGCATTCACGTTGATTTATCTTATCTCAACAATTTCAATTGTAGATTGAAAGAACACGAACTACAGCAATACAACAGTACTTGTCATTCACACAGAGGGAGTGGATCAGATGTAATAAGTGCGATATGTGGAGGTATATTGCAAGTGCCATGAGCGCCACCACATGGCGGATGCCGGCGCTAGATAAATTACCATTATTATTATTATGCTCTGGAGCTGGTTAAAGGGTGAGGGCATTAACAAATGATTTGTGTTAAGTTCTGTGTAACGCGGTTCTGGATAATATTGTTATCAGCATACTGTGCATCTCCGAACAAAAGTCATTGTAGTGTTATAGTTAAACATGTGCTAGATAAGTGTCGTTATCATCACTTCATTAAGTGTTGTTTATGTGGAACGTGTATAGGGGTGGGTATATCTACTTGATTGTCTCCAAACCTTCAACGTCTTTGTGTTGCTCTGACAATACTAATGCGCATTTGCTTTCATGCTTCTAATTTTAACTGTTTGCTTATGAAAACACTTTTTCGCGATATGCTACCGACATAATTATTGAATTGTTTTTATTATCCTGACACGATTTCTGTAACGCAGGTGTACACATCACACACACACACACACACACACACACACACACACACACACACAACACACACACACACACACACACACACACACACACACACACACACACACACACACACACACACACACACACACACACACACACACACCATCACCCTCCTCCCTCCCCTCCCTCCCGCACGCACGCACGCACGCACGCACGCACGCACGCACGCACGCATACACACATCGATAATATGTAAATTTTACATAACTGTGAGTTGATGTGTTAATAATAATAATAATAATAATAATAATAATAATAATAATAATAATAATAATAATAAAATGTATTTGTATACCGCCCGAATCAACAGTATTGCTCTCAGGCGCTTTACACAAATGTGCAAATAGTAGCTGAAATTGGATGATAAATTATTATTAAAATAGATATATGTATATATGGGTGATAAACTATTATATATATATATATATATATATATATATATAATAATAATATATATATATATAATATATAATATAAATAACACCATTATAGAAGGTGTGTCTTCAGAAATATTTTATACTGTGGCTGTGTCTATGTCAGTTGTACCTGTAGTATCATATTTAGGCTTCAACACATTCACAAGAAGGTATTTTTTAGATTAATAATCAAATATGGCTAATAGTACTTATCCATATGTTATTCGCGCGGGTGTATGTATATATATATGTGTGTGTGTGTGTGTGTGTGTGTGTGTGTGTGTGTGTGTGTGTGTGTGTGTGTGTGTGTGTGTGTGTGTGTGTGTGTGGTGTGTGTGTGTGTGTGTGTGTGTGTGTGTGTGTGTGTGAGCGTGCATGCATGTGTGTGAGTTCACATGTGTTGTGATATATTGTATTTGTGCATGTATTACTCTTGTATTGGTGCGTGTGTCCATCTTGGGTAATACGATCACCTAGAAGTAGTAGTAGGCTCCTTCGGTCATGGCTGACCATAAGTGAAACGTCCTAACTGTATGATCACCTACGCTCATATTATCATTAGGGCATACTCATATGACCAACGCTTGTTTTAATATGACCGCCCTTTGAGGAAGTTTTGTTCTCGTGCAATAATGCACACAAAGTAAGTCTATCACGTATGTCACGTCTATCACGTCAATCACGGTACCTTTCACGTTATTGTTACACAGAGCAGAGTTATATCGGGGATTGATTCCGTTGACTTGTAGCTCAAACGTAAACGCTTTATACATGTTTGTGTGCTTTGGGGCTCATTGCGTGTATTAAAGAACTGATCTGGACAATTCCGTCCTGATTGTCGGCGTTTTTTCGCAATTCAGAATATATACAGGTCAGTGCTGGCGCAAAAGCTAGCATTTATGTCCCATACATAGTCATGCCATGGTACCCACTCACATGTTTTAGTTACTGATTCCTTAAAAATGTAAAGTCATTGGCAATTTAAAAAAAAAACCTTAAACTATAAGATAGCAAATTAAATTGTATGATAAATATTTGTTGTGGACATCTGTATAGTAACACAATCAAACTACAGAAATGTGCGTTATGTGCGTTAGTAGAACAGTAAGACCAATATAGAAAGAATTTATTTAGCACAGTGTGTACAGCAGTAACAGTATTTTAACATCGACAATCCTTTTAGAGGTGTCAGAAATTGGACGTGTCATTTCACATTTTGACAGCTTAATTTCATTTAATGGGTACGCAACAATTTATAAAACCTAACAATAAACACACAACTTAATTTTATTACTATGCCTCAAGTGATGTATTGTTTAAAGAGACCGAACTGAAATGAAGGGACCGAAATGCTAGTCTTTGCCACACAATCAAAATTAATATTGAACCAATGTAGCACCATTAATACACACATATTTTACACCTGATAGCAACACACTGTAACCGTAGTGGCTTCACTCTTCTTGCTTACAGTTATAATAATGTATATTCACATTTTATGACATAAACATTATCAGCAAACACAATGCTACAGATGTAATGTTTGATAGCCCACACGTGTAAATTTGGTTACAGTTATAGAATATACTTAATAAAGAGCATATTTTGTAAACTTTAATTGATTAAATAAGAGCACACTGCTTAGCAAGAACAAACCAATCTTTTTTAAATTTATTTAAACTTTTTTATTTAAGTAGTTTTGTCATGTCTACCTGCTTGCCTGCCTGCCTGCCTGCCTGCCTGCCTGCCTGCCTGCCTGCCTGCCTGCCTGCCTGCCTGCCTGCCTGCCTGCCTGCCTGCCTGCCTGCCTGCCTGCCTGCCTGCCTGCCTGCCTGCCTGCCTGCCTGCCTGCCTGCCTGCCTGCCTGCCTGCCTGCCTGCCTGCCTGCCTGCCTGCCTGCCTGCCTGCCTGCCTGCCTGCCTGCCTGCCTGCCTGCCTGCCTGCCTGCCTGCCTGCCTGCCTGCCTGCCTGCCTGCCTGCCTGCCTGCCTGCCTGCCTGCCTGCCTGCCTGCCTGCCTGCCTGCCTACCCGATCTACACATCACAAGCAGCTATGGATTCACGTACAAACACTAAGATTCGTACGAGGAAAGCTTCGACAACACCAAATAACATCATCACTACATGAACGAAGTAAGTGTCACCTACCATATCATTTCTCTTTAGGCAAAGCCAGTGACAGTAGGCAATCCGGAAACGGTGCATGTCCACTGCATCCATATACACTGATTTTACAAGCTATTCTATTATTATTTATTCCATGCGGCTCTATGGCTATATGTGAGGCAATAGCACAGAGGCTGTTGTGGCACAGGTGACTTGTGTCCATGCCAGCAATGTCTTCTAATATTAATTTGTTTGCAATGCAATAAATCACATGATGCACATCAATTAATCTTCTTTTTACCCAGAAATTCACACCTAATCACACCATGTATGTTATTTTCCCTTCCTCCCAGCTGTCCACAGATAGCATTGACCATTTGCAGATAAAAGCATGTTTTCTCTTATTTTTTCTTGCAGCCCTGCCGCTATGATGGCGTCCATGATGCAATAACGCATGTTGCCATGAATCTGCATGACCTACTTATTAGGGCAAAGAGCACTGTCGATTTTCCCATTGGCGGCCATGTTAACGTTTTGTCAGATTATAAGGAAACTGGATTTTAATTTTAACACAATCACTGCAGTCATGTCACTGATATGCTGATCAAATTTCGTCAAAAAAGCATATCTCAAGCTTTCGTAAAATGCATGCATGTGTACTGCCCCTCAATATTGATCAAACTGAGCACGCTTTTCTGCATTCCCATTCATGTAAGAAAAAATTGCTAAAATCACTACGCCAACTACGCTCTGCCTAACATGCGTTATTGCACTGCAGATACATCATAGCACTGAACCTACTAGTATGCCTGTCCTACTGTACTCATTTCATATAAAAGGAATTTTTCTAAATCTCTAATAACACAATTATTAAGGTACTACATTCGTATGGGTTACACCAGGAAGTGTAACTGTGCTCTGACCCCTGTAGGCGCCTCACAGAGGCACCGGAACCACGGAGGCGATTTCTTTCCATTGCGGACATGTCCACAGCCCTAAGACGACATCCTTTATTATTTGTAATGATTTAATTGTTTAAATGTTTTTTATATTTTTTTATTACTGTCTGATTTAAATGTTTCAATTAAAATAATTCCAAATTTTTATTATATTATTCTTATCAATGACATGTAACTAAAATTGCTGTACTGGACTGCATTGAAACAAAAATATCACACTAGAATATTATCTTCACTAGTGTATGGACTAGCGGACTATTGTTTAGTTCTACCCCTGATTACTAATTAATTACAAAACAAAGCATTTGCTTGTGATGTTCTTTGAAAATGGAATGTTCTTTGAAAATGTTTCTTTGAAGGGATTTGAGAGGCCAACAAGTGACTGTGTTGTCAGGCCCAAGGTGACCTTCTATATATATATATACCTATTTTATTCACTACAACGGTCGTAATATGGAATGGCACACGCGAAAGAGATATGACTAAGGAAATCATGTTTGCAACGCGAAAGTGCAAATAATAAATAAATAAATATATTTTAGTAAGGAAATGATTACTACAATGGACGTGTTTTAGCGACCAAGTTGCGGCAGAGGTTACTGCAACTGTCAGCAACATTTGCCACGTGGGTCGGAATGCGGAAATGTACAACATTCTGTAACAAAATTTGCCAATCACTTTTTTCTCAGTATTCTACATATGTTACTATCAGATCGGTAAGACACCGTGGCGGACTATTTGTTATGCTAATTATAGTGGGTACCACGTATTTCAGGCGAACGTCGGATATGATATAAGTTACTGAATAAACGTGTTTCAACCAATACAGGGTCCTGTTTATCTTGGAGAGGTACAAAGTTTGATTACGCGTATTATAATTCTCATGGAGGCAGTGTAATTTTCCATAGACAGTTAATCTAGTTATAAGTCATTTCTTTTATTTCTGACTAACGTTCGTGAAGATTTGCACTATTCGGGGAAATCTGTTTTGGGACATACCACCAAACGAATTCCTTCGCCATTGCTAGTTGTGTCCTGCTCAAAAGAACTGCATTGGAGTAAGTTGTAAATTCCTAGAAGCACTGAATGTAGCACTGGTTTAGTAGAAATTATATTTCTGCATAGCATGGTATCACAGCTACGAAATAATTATATTTGTCAGACAGTGATGAGGTGCGTATGCATACGGGTGCAATTCGGCCATGAGGTGTCAACATTGGCATTCGGCGGCTGATCGAAGCAACAATGAAGGTGTGTCAAGATGCAGACTGGATTGTAGGATAACAAGATATGTGTGAATGGATGCAAATTAATGTCTGGAAGTTTCATTACAACGGCTTCAAAAACCTGGCGGGAAGTAAATTAAAGAAACGTTACAATGGCCGCCATCATTTGTGGTATCAACCCAGATTTACAGACAGCCATCGGTAAATGCGAGACGGATACGATCTTACGGACTGCTGTCGGCTGTCAACGGTAGCATGCAGCCATTTCTTGGAACCATAAATGGAGCCGTCCTCACTGGATATCCGAGTAGATGTAGGCATACATGGTTGACATGGAAATGACGCTGTATCTCCTTCTCCTGATCCAAGCTGCGTCTCACTTTGATCCCATCGTAGGGAGTCAGCCGTAGAAGTTCCCATTTCTAGCCCTGCGGCTCATGGTGAGCTGGACTGGTGACAGATTACAACTTTCCAGCGGCTTGTGCGGTAGTCCATTCAGTAAGGCCAAGTGTGCGCCAAAGCCGCTTGACAATAATGTACTGTTCGTTCGGCTATGGCCTACGTCGTGAGATTGTGGATATGCGGGCGTTGTAATTGCCGATCCAGTAATGTCTGCTGAAAAGCGGAAATTCGCGAGACGCGAACTGAGTCCCATTATCAGATCGCAACTCGTTTGACATTTGAGTGTGTCGATTTTGGCGCGCTGCCACAATCGAATTTGTACTCGAATTATCTAGTTTGTCGACTTCGATGAACTCGGAATAGTAATCCACAGTGACCAAGTAGTTGCTTCTTTCCCATTCAAAAATGTCAGCTGCTATCTCGACCCACGGCAGGTCGGGTGTCCCTGGTGGTCCAGATTCAACGTTTCGGCTTGCTGTTAATTCTGGTACATACTACACGCTGCGCAATCACTCACGAGACTTCCAATTTGTTGCGTCACCACTGGCCAGAATAGCGCTTCCCGGGCTCGCTGCTTGCATTTCGTGATGTCCAAGTGCGACCCGTGTATTTGTGCAAACATGCTATGCCTCATGTTGGGTGGCACAACGATTCTTATGCCGTATACTACTCTTACGTGGTCCTTATCACAGACTTCCCACTAATCTGTTAGTCTTACATGGTCCTTAAGTATCACACACCTACCCGCTAATCTGCTAGTCTTACATGGTCCTTATCATAGACCTACCCACTAATATGTTAGCCTTGCAAGGTCCATATCACATACCTGCCCACTAATATGTTAGTCTTGCAAGGTCCATATCACATACCTGCCCACTAATCTAGTAGTCTTGCAAGGTCCATATCACACACCTGCCCACTAATCTGGTAGTCTTACATGGTCCATATCACCGACCTAGCCACTAATCTGGTAGTCTTACATGGTCCTTATCACGGACCTATCCACTAGACTGGTAGTCTTACATGGTCCATATCACGGACCTATCCACTAATCTGGTAGTCTTACATGGTCCATATCACGGACCTATCCACTAATCTGGTAGTCTTACAAGGTCCATATCACCGACCTACCCTTAACTCTGGTAGTCTTACATGATCCATATAACAGACCTACCCACTAATCTGGTTGTCTTACATGGTCCATATCACATATCTATCCACTAATCTGGTAGTCTTACATGGTCCATATCACAGGCATACCCACTGCTATGGTAGTCTTACAAGGTCCATATAACAGACCTACCCACTAATCTGGTAGTCTTACATGGTCCATATCACATATCTACCCACTAATCTGGTAGTCTTACATGGTCCATATCACAGGCATACCCACTGCTATGGTAGTCTTACAAGGTCCACATCACAGACCTACCCACTAATCTGGTAGTCTTACAAGGTTCATATTACATATCTACCTACTAATCTGGTAGTCTTACAAGGTCCATATCATAGACCTACCCACTAATCTGGTAGTCTTACAAGGTTCATATCACATACCTACCTACTAATCTGGTAGTCTTACAAGGTCCATATCACAGACCTACCCACTAATCTGGTAGTCTTATAAGGTCCATATCACATACCTACCTACTAATCTGGTAGTCTTATAAGGTCCATATCACAGACCTACCCACTAATCTGGTAGTCTTACAAGGTCCATATCAAATACCTTCCCACTAATCTGGTAGTCTTACAAGGTCCATATCACATACCTACCTACTAATCTGGTAGTCTTACAAGGTCCATATCACATAACTTCCCACTAATCTGGTAGTCTTACCTGTTCCATATCACATACCTACCTACTAATCTGGTAGTCTTACAAGGTCCATATCACATACCTACCTACTAATCTGGTAGTCTTACATGGTCCATATCACATACCTATCTACTAATCTGGTAGTCTTACCTGTTCCATGTCACATACCTACCTACTAATCTGCTAGTCTTACAAGGTCCATATCACATACCTACCTACTAATCTGGTAGTCTTACATGGTCTATATCACATACCTACCTACTAATCTGGTAGTCTTACATGGTCCATAATGACATCACAAATACAGGACATTGACGCACAGTGACACATGTCGAGGTTCTCGTCAGTCTGCCATGTGATGTATAACCTTAATAGTAATTAGAAGAACACTTAATTGTTTTTGAACAAGTGTTGCTTAAATTAACCATGCCTTTGGTCTCTCTCTCTCTCTCTCTCTCTCTCTCTCTCTCTCTCTCTCTCTCTCTCTCTCTCTCTCTCTCTCTCTCTCTCTCTCTCTCTCTCTCTCTCTCTCTCTCTCTCTCTCTCTCTCTCTCTCTCTCTCTCTCTCTCTCTCTCTCTCTCTCTCTCTCTCTCTCTCTCTCTCTCTCTCTCTCTCTCTCTCTCTCTCTCTCTCTCTCTCTCTCTCTCTCTCTCTCTCTCTCTCTCTCTCTCTCTCTCTCTCTCTCCTCTCTCTCTCTCTCTGTCTCTCTGGAAAATCGGCAACGTCAAAAGATAGTAGTGTCCTCTAGCGAATATAATATAATTATATTGTTATTCTTTGCCATGATTAGGTGGATCTATTAACGCGGTGGGGAAATGTAATACTGTTTTCTGGTGATTTAATATTGTCGTGAAGTTTACCACCAAACGATACAAATGGTTCCTTTTGGTAATTTGGATAAATGGTTTCAGTGTTATCGTTCTATTAAGATCAAACCGTGCAGGTGCGCATTGCAAAAATAGACGCTTTATGTAATGTCGATACACTTGCTCTGGGGTATAGATTGTATCTTGCATTCCGCATTTCTTCCGGGTTGATCTAAATGAAAAATTGGCTTGATCGTATCGCAGGTCAATGGTGGGCTGCCCTTACAACAAAGGATATTATGCCAAGTCACCTACCTTCATATACTTGCGGGCCACATGTGACTGTCGCAGCATTTATGAACAGCGTCTCTCTGGTTTGGATGACTGAGACACGTTGGAAGCCCACATTTCTCCTAGACTCGCAGTGATCGGTGTGTCGCCTTGGCCAAGTGCTTGGCAGTATATCAAGGAACATGACACTATGTGTCCAACGTTTGTATGTCCTCGCCGTCTTGTTGGTCGCAGCGTCGAAGTTGGCGGTAAGTAACCCATACGTGTGTTCTACACTAGGAAGATTATACAGTGATATCGTCACTCTGTATTCTACGTAATTAGACCCAAAGTGTACACTATACTGGCGATGAAAAACTATTAACTGGGCGCTTTGATCAGTCTTGGATAGCGCGCGATATATGAACTTACCTTTACTCAATGGTAGTTAGATGACGGGACCCAGTAAAACTAAAAGGACCAGGGTTCGAAACCTGTGCTGCGTGTTAAAACAAGTTGGACAAGTTTTTTAACTCTACGTTGCTCCAATTCACTGAGCTGTATAAATCAATACCTGGCTATATACTGTGGTGGATGTGTGTACGAGCAGCCTTAGTGTATTAATTGTAGCATATGGCTGGACGCTTCCCATAGAAGCCAAGCATTTGTTTGATTGAACAAGGTCTGTCAGGGAAGTGACTCGTAACGCGTTTTACTTCCTTATGTAAGACCTTAATACTTTTACTTTTTACACGCGGTCCATATAATCGACTAATACACTAACCACATGGTCCATGTCATTGACTTACCCACTAACCTGTTGGTCTTATATGGTCCATATCATCGACCTACTCACTAAACATGTAGTCTCACATGGTCCATGTCATCGACTTACCCACTAACCCGATGGTCTTACATGGTCCATACCATCGACCTACTAACTAAACATATAGTCTCACATGGTCCATGTCAGCGACTTACCTACTCACCCGATGGTCTTATATGGTCCATACCATCGACCTACTCACTAAACGTGTGGTCTCACATGGTCCATGTCATCGACTTACCCACTAACCCGATGGTCATACATGGTCCATACCATCGACCTACTAACTAAACATGTAGTCTCACATGGTCCATGTCATCGACTTATCAGTAACCCGATGGTCTTACATGGTCTATACCATCGATCTACTCACTAAACATGTAGTCTCACATGGTCCAGGTCATCGACTTACCCACTAACCTGATGGTATTACATGGTCCATATAATATATCTACCGCCTAACGTGGTAGTCTTACATGGTCCATATGATCAACCTGTCCACCAAACTAGTAGTCTTAAATGGTCCATATTATAATCTATCTGTCGTCTAACGTGGCAGTCTTACATGGTCCATAGGATCAATCTGTCCACCAACCTAGTAGTCTTAAATGGTCCATATAATCTATATGTCGCCTAACGTGGTAGTCTTACATGGTCCGTATCATCGACCTATTTACCAACCTAGTAGTCTTACATAGTCCTGTCCACTGACCTGTCCACTAACCAGGATACCGTACACGTTATCTGTGACCGATCAGCCTACTACCAGTCTAATCTTACGTGGCCTGTTTAATTACAAGGCTACTTTCTTTATACATTTCTGGCAACGTCTGAAGAACACTTAACCTGTAGCCGACGGTGCACCTAGCTATATAGTCACAGTTGGTGAATGCTGTCTCTGTCAATAGCTTTTTTATAAGTAGCATACAGTTTTATGTAAGCACGCTTGTGCTACCATTGCATTGACCTAGTGGTATTTACTACTAGTCACAAAGACGAGTGTGCTCCTGTTTGGTTGCAATCTGGTCACGGTCAGCATGGCGGCCCTGCTACTGCCTGCGGGATCATTGCATGCGTTACAGCATTTGACTCCGTATTGTGCTGTGTTAGGCGCTGGTGTTAGTTTGCCCCAAATACAGGACATGTGGGCTTATTTAGCTAATTGACTTACATGTGTCGAGGTTGTCGTTACTCTGCCATGCGATGCTGAACCTTAATAGTTTCACTCTCTGTCTCCCTCTGCCTCTACCCCTGCCCCTGCCTCTGTATCTGTCTCTGTCTCTGTCTCTGTCTCTGTCTCTGTCTCTGTCTCTGTCTCTGTCTCTGTCTCTGTCTCTGTCTCTGTCTCTGTCTCTTCTCTCTCTCTCTCTCTCTCTCTCTCTTCTCTCTCTCTCTCTCTCTCTCTTCTCTTCTCTCTCTCTTCTCTCTCTCTCTCTCTTCTCTCTCTCTCTCTCTCTCTCTCTCTTCTCTCTCTCTCTCTTCTCTCTGTCTCTCTGTCTCTCTGTCTCTCTGTCTCTCTTCTCTCTGTCTCTCTGTCTCTCTGTCTCTCTGTCTCTCTGTCTCTCTGTCTCTCTGTCTCTCTGTCTCTCTGTCTCTCCTCTCTCGTCTCTCTGTCTCTCTGTCTCTCTCCTCTCTCTCTCTCTCTCTCTCCTCTCTCCCTCTCTCCTCTCTCTCTCCCTCTCTCTCTCTCCTCTCTCTCTCTCTCTCTCTCTCTCTCTCTATATATATATATATATATATATATATATATATATATTTCTCGCTCTGTCCCTATCTCTCTCCCCTTATCTCTCCCCTCTCTCTCTCCCCCTCTCTCTCTTTCCCTTCCTTGCTCGTCGGTGGAAGATTAGTGATTAGTCCAATCTAAGCTGGCTGCAAAGCCTCTCCCGCAGTTGTCACAGAAGATGATAGGGACAGAAGCATCAGGAAAGCCATGGCGGAGATTGTGATCATGTTGGTATTTTTTGGCTCTTTCCTTTGTGAGTGGCCTGCTTCCACAGTTGTCGATCATGTGCTAGAGTCTCCCAGGTGTCTACGGCGATGAGTGTTGCCATTAGGTGGCGTTTGACTACATCTTTATATCGCAGCCGTTGTCCACCACGAAGACGTTTCCCTTTGACCAATTCCCCATAGAACACAGCCTTTGGGAGTCTGCTGTCATTCATACGGATGAAATGTCATGTCCAACGGTTTGGGAAGCCGTTAGAGTGGCTTTTATGCTGGACATATTAGCCCACCTCAAAACTTCAACATTTGGAATGTGGTCTTTCCATGAGAACCGGTGGACTTGTCGTAGATGTCGGAGATGCATTTGGGAATGTTTTCTAAAGTGGCGACTGTAGAGAGTGTCTGTCTCCGCTGAGTACAGAAGTGTTGGAAGCACAATTGCCTTGTACACCTTCAATTTTGTGAAGACTGTAACACCAAGTTATGACCATACAGGCTTCCTGACTTGAACTCTAAAGGCTCCCGAGGCAGCATGAATACGATTGTTAATTTCCGCATCAATGGTGTTGTCAGATGCAACAGTGCTGCCCAGGTATGTGAAGTTCTTAACCTGATTTATAAGGTTGACTTGTCCATTGTGTCAAAAGTGTTGGACAAGTCAAAGAAGACCATGTAGAGGCTTTGTTGTTGTTCAACTGCTTTTTCTTGTAGTTGTCGCAAGGTGAATATCATATTGAGTGTGAAGCGTAAGCGACGAAATCCATATTGGCTTTCTCAGAGGATCACCTCTGCAATGGTCTGTAGTTTTTCCAGAAGGATTTTTGCCAGAATGTTTACCGCAGTTGAGAGTAGCGAAATGCCTCGGTAATTGCCACAGCTCACTATGGTTATCCTTCTTTTTGAATATTGCAATTACCAAATCATCTTTGAACTGTTGTGGTAGTTCTTTAGCTGTCCAACAAATGCGGTAGAATGTCAGCAGTTGAGCATAAAGAGCTGTACCTCCATATGTATGGATTTCAGCAGGTATGCCATCTACACCTGGGCCCAGTTTCATAAAGCCGTGTAACTTTACGCGCAATTACGCGGTCTACTTTTCGCAGCTAACAACGAATAGTCAATGCAGCTATTTGTGCTGTGTCTGGACACTCTTTTTCTTTCTAGCTGCCGCCTATGTTGTTCGTATAGCAAATGAGAAGTTATGATGAATGTAAAGGATATCCAGTGTAAACATTAAACATAATTATGTTGAGAGTGGGCGTGTCGGGAGCATACCGTACTTATTTCAACTTCGGGACCATACGGTCAATATCTCAACTAGCGTAAAGTTACGCCTACTAAATACATCTGGGCCACTGGCCCAGTTTCATAAAGCCGTGTAACTTTACGAGCAATTATGCGGTCTACTGGTCGCAGCTCACAGCGACTATTCAGTGTAGCTTACAGCCAGTTTCATGAGACCAATTTAGCATTCGCGTTAACACATCGACGTAGAATTGACCTACTTAGATCGCGGTGGGGAATCCCTGTATTTGTGGTGTATATATAGACACCCTTTTATTACTTTAGCTGCCGCCTTTGCGTTCGTATTGCAAATGATAAGCTATGATGAATGTATAGGACATCCAGTGTAAACATTAAAAATAATAAATTGAGAATGGGCGTGTCGGGAGCATCAACGAACATAGGGAGCATCACGTAAATATGTCAACTGGCGTAAAGTTACGCCTACTAAATACATGGTGCAGCCTAAGTGCAACTATGGAGCAAACTCGTGAAATGCAACCAACGTAACTTTACGACGTTTTAGGCTTTCGACGAGTTATCGCCCGCTACGACGTCGTAAGCAGGGTCTATGAAACCGACCCATGGTGCAGCTAAGTGCAACTATGGAGCAGACTCGTGAAACGCAACTTTACGACGTTTTAGGCTTTCGAAGGGTTATCGCCCGCTACGATGTCTTAAGTACGCTCCATGAAACTGGGCCATGGTGTTTTTCCTGATTTTATTGATTTGATGGCAGCTACGATTTCTTCTAATGCTGGTGGGTTTGCCATGTCTTCCTGGACTGGGTATTGATCTACTGACGCTAATGCTTCTTCTCTAGCAGTTGCTGGACAATTTAGTAGGTCGATGAAATATTCCCTCCACTTAGACACAATTACTGGTTTCTCTGTGAGCATTTGTGAACCTTCCTCATCTCTAATTGTAATTAGAAGAATACGAAATTCCGTGAGATGTTGATGATTGGAAGAAAACGAAATTGTGTTGGAACAATTGTTGGTTAAATAAATCATGACCTAGATAGCCGTATTGACAGCTGTAGTCCTAGACTACGACTGTGAATGTCGCACACTGTAGACACTTGTGTCACCATGCTAAATATGGCCGCCCTATATAGCTATCTCTGCTTACATCTCCAGTAGTCTTCCTTGACCGACTCTCACTCGGCTGCGTAACTCCGCCGAGAATTAAAAGTCTGGTGACTTGGCCGGCTTTTGAATGTTATCTTTGTGGGGCTAAACAATGCTGCCACCTCACGGATATAGGTTAATCCTGCCTAAGTCCTATTTTGTAAACAATTGCAATTTTTTTTTTTATTTTTGTGTCAGTAGATGTTTAATTTTGAATATTTTATATAATTCAACATCATCTGATAAAAAAGTATCGTTATTTAATTTGTTATTTCAAATTCGGCCTGATAACAAATCAGCGTCTCTACCCTAATCTGGGGTCAGGCCGCCCTGTCGGTTAAATCAGCATCCCAGGCGGATTTCAGTGGCTGAAAAGTGCTGCCACCTCATGGAGTATGGTTAATCGAGGCTAATTCAAACGCCGACAAAATGCCAGACTGTCATCTCGGCGAAGTCACGTAGTCGAGCGAGAGTCGGTTAAACGAGATTACCAATCAGGCGGAGTGGAGGGGCTTAAACACCGCTGCCACCTCACGGAGTCTGGGTAGACGAAGCTAGCGTAAACATTGGGAGAGCATTCACCAAGCGGATGTGAGGGACAAAAAGTGCTGCCACCTCACGGCGTCTGGTAGGCGCTGGGTCACCTCCAGTGGTGTATCGAAGAAATAATCCTCGCTGAAAAACACCGAAAGTCCCTGGGCCTTGCTGACGGCAGAGACTGGCAGAGTATGCTTGGTGTAAAAACTATTATCCTGACTTTAAAATACTCTGTCCTTAAAATAAATATTTGGTTGCATTTTCTGAAAAATAATGTAAAATTTGAAACAGCTGCGCCAACAGGCTACACTGTCACCGTGGCGTTCATAGATCAACGTTGTTCGCGGTTATGCATAGCAACAACATTACACACAAAGACATGTAAATCATTAAAATCAAGGCAGAGTTTTGTATAGAATGTTGACTGGTAGCATAACGACCCAAGTATGTGTGTTAGGCGCACACGGAGAGGGTGTCAGAGACATCTACTCTGGGTTTCCCCTGCTATATATTCCGGAATTCTGATAGTCCGCAGCGACGCCTATCGAGTCGATTGGAAGCCTTTTCTCATGAGTTCGGTTAGCTGTCAAACTTGGCGTCGTCTCTGTTTACGTATTTTATTCCAAACATTTTACACGTAATATTTTAATTGCCTAGCTTCACTTCCTTCCGTCTTCTGACTTGTTCATAATAAAAAAATACATGAACGCATGTTTACCAAAGATACATTGCGTAGAGCTTAAATAAACCGATCTCCGAACAGTGTCAGTGCCCGTAGGTCAATGCCATGCCATTGGGCATGGCCTCCAAACATCACATGCGTTTGGTCGACAAGTGAGCCAAAAAAGGTAATGAAACTAATATATTATCAGAGTACATTTTATTATTGTTATGGATTCCAGCAATAAATGACGTTTTATTTATTTATTTTTCCCACTTGCTCCTTTTTCGGGTTTAGCAATGAAAGAGAAACCATTTCGTAAGATATTCATATGCTAAATCGGTAAACTTTATTCCATCAACGTTGCACAGACAAACGTTCCAAAAATGTGTCTTAATATAATTATTTAAGCAATTTGTAAAGTAACAGACCTGCGAATATTATTTGATATCTAGTCGGTCTATTAGTAACGTACACTGCTTGGGCTGGCAAAAAAAGAAAATCAATTGAAAAAACTCGCAATCAATAAACATTGCATCAATATAAAAACAACAACGTTTATGCAAAAATTGTGGCATTCCAAAAAAAGATGCAGCAAGGAAGGATGCGAAATTTGTGGTCGCTTTGCTTGAACAAACAAAACCAAGATTAATGACTTGTAGACTGTGATCAATAAATTGTGTTCTAACTTTTTTCCCTGTACAACATTCAAGCGAAAGGTTAAAATATACTTAAGAATGAACAACATTAAAGTAATTCATAAAACAGTTTTCGGGGGCCCGCATCTCCTAGACCCGCTTCGCGCTTTCGTCACACGCCTATACCACCTCGCCCTCCATTTTACCCAGGGAAACACTGATCTACTCACCTACGCTACCGACCGACTGACATCCAAAAAAAACCACCGACACTGTGTATCTGTCGTGACTATTGTAATGTTTACCGGTCGACCGCCAGGCGGCGTCGCAGTAACATTGAACTCACAACATTAATTTTACGTAATGATTCCGTTTATAATGTTATCAAGTTATTGCCACATGTGTTCTTTACGTTTCTTATAGTTATATACCATGTTATACATAGAGTGTGGAATTGAATATTAATTGTCAGCCTTTAATATAATTATTCATATCACTATTATCATAATACATTTTTAGTCAGTTTCGCGAGCAGCCTGGACAGATTTGAAGATGTTCACGTATGCAATTGTTATCTCTGGTTAATGCCGCGTGAAAATTATCCTCTTCAGTTTGCACGAGTGAACACAGGGAACCTAACTGTTGTCGATGTTCTAAAGGTAGCGTGGTTTCTATTCTGCAGTGGCTTACATCTACAACGTAACATTACTACAATGCTTTTGTGTAAATGTCTTTTAATGGGTAGGAATTTCGATCGTTGTCTCAAAACTATGAGTCGACTTGTGTGCAGTGTTCTACCACATTTGTCTCATTTAAACGTGGCAAGCGAATATTTGACGTCCACCGTAGATCGTACACACATACCACACACACACTCGCGCGCGCGCAGGCGTGCTTTCATGCATTGTCTGTGTGCTATTTTGTAGCTGCAATATGTTTCATTTTTCAGATAACGAGTCAGCCATTAGGTATGTCATATTTTCTATATCCAATGTGTTTATTTGAATATAACATTCTTGCTATGATACTATATGGTGTAGCTTTGACAGACAATGCTGTTTATTGCCCTAATTTAGGAAAGTGAACAAAACGTAATTGCAAAATTAGATAATATTTCAATTCCACATATTTCACTGATCGTCCTCATTCATTCGTGGTGTAACTCTTTGACTCTCTATATCTTGTATCTCTGTCTTTCGCTGCCTGCCTACAAGCCTGCCATCCTGCCTGGCCGCCCGCCCGCCCGGAAATACAGGACATGTGGGCTTATTTAGCTAATTGACATACATGCGTCGAGGTTGTCGTCACTCTTCCATGCGATGCTGAACCTTAATAGTCTCACCCTCTCTCTCTCCCCCCCTCTCTCTATCTCTCTCTGTCTCTCTGTCTCTCTGTCTCTCTGTCTCTCTGTCTCTCTGTCTCTCTGTCTCTCTGTCTCTCTGTCTCTCTGCCTCTCTGCCTCTCTGCCTCTCTGCCTCTCTGCCTCTCTGCCTCTCTGCCTCTCTGCCTCTCTGCTCTCTCTGTCTCTCTGTCTCTCTGTCTCTCTGTCTCTCTGTCTCTCTGTCTCTCTGTCTCTCTGTCTCTCTGTCTCTCTGTCTCTCTGTCTCTCTGTCTCTCTGTCTCTCTGTCTCTCTGTCTCTCTGTCTCTCTGTCTCTCTGTCTCTCTGTCCTCTGTCCTCTGCTCTCTGCCTCTCTGCCTCTCTGCTCTCGCCTCTCTGCCCTCTGCTCTCTCTTCTGCCTCTCTGCCTCTCTGTCTCCTGTCTCTCCTGTCTCTCTGTCTCTCTGTCTCTCTGTCTCTCTGTCTCTCTGTCCTCTGCCTCTGTCTCTCTGTCTCTCTGTCTCTCTGTCTCTCTGTCTCTCTGTCTCTCTGTCTCTCTGTCTCTCTGTCTCTCTGTCTCTCTGTCTCTCTGCCTCTCTGCCTCTCTGCCTCTCTGCCTCTCTGCCTCTCTGCCTCTCTGCCTCTGCCTCTCTGCTCTCTGTCTCTCTGTCTCTCTGTCTCTCTGTCTCTCTGTCTCTCTGTCTCTCTGTCTCTCTGTCTCTCTGTCTCTCTGCCTCTCTGCCTCTCTGCCTCTCTGCCTCTCTGCCTCTCTGCCTCTCTGCCTCTCTGCCTCTCTGTCTCTCTGTCTCTCTGTCTCTCTGTCTCTCTGCCTCTCTGCCTCTCTGCCCTCTGTCTCTCTGTCTCTCTGTCTCTCTGTCTCTCTGTCTCTCTGTCTCTCTGTCTCTCTGTCTCTCTGTCTCTCTGTCTCTCTGTCTCTCTGTCTCTCTGTCTCTCTGTCTCTCTGTCTCTGTCTCTCTGTCTCTCTGTCTCTCTGTCTCTCTGTCTCTGTCTCTCTGTCTCTCTGTCTCTCTGTCTCTCTGTCTCTCTGTCTCTCTGTCTCTCTGTCTCTCTGTCTCTCTGTCTCTCTGTCTCTCGTCTCTCGGTCTCTCGGTCTCTCGGTCTCTCTGTCTCTCTGTCTCTCTGCTCTCTGTCTCTCTGTCTCTCTGTCTCTCTGTCTCTCTGTCTCTCTGTCTCTCTGTCTCTCTGTCTCTCTTCGTCTCTTCTCTCTGTCTCTCTGTCTCTCTGTCTCTCTGTCTCTCTGTCTCTCTGTCTCTCTGTCTCTCTGTCTCTCTGTCTCTCTGTCTCTCTGTCTCTCTGTCTCTCTGTCTCTCTGTCTCTCTGTCTCTCTGTCTCTCTGTCTCTCTGTCTCTCTCTCTCTGCTCTCTCCCTCTCTCTCTCTCTCTCTCTCTCTCTCTCTCTCTTCTCTCTCTCTCTCTGTCTCTCTGTCTCTCTGTCTCTCTGTCTCTCTGTCTCTCTGTCTCTCTGTCTCTCTGTCTCTCTGTCTCTCTGTCTCTCTGTCTCTCTGTCTCTCGGTCTCTCTGTCTCTCTGTCTCTCTGTCTCCTGTCTCTCTGTCTCTGCTCTCTGTCTCTCTCTCTCTCTCTCTCTCTCTGTCTCTGTCTCTCTGTCTCTCTCTCTCTCTCTCTCTCTCTCTCTCTCTCTCTATATATATATATATATATATATATATATATATATATTATATTATCATACTGTCATACATAACAAGTATGTATATGCAGCATTAAAGCTGTCATCTTTTGTATCCATCAGAGACGAGTTACTGCTTATTGCAGGATGCGTGGGCCACCCGGCAATGGTGCTCGGACCAACGGGTACATTTGGCATCAACAGGACCCAGTATCAAAATGACATGAACTGCGGATGGAAAATTGAGGTTGACACTGTCAAGGTAAGAAACAGATATGTATTAAGTATAAGGTAAACAAAGCATTTAACACACGCTGAAAAAAACATTTCGCAAAATAATGCTGCACAACATTCTCAATGAACAAGTCCAGATTTGTTTCTGTCAAGTATGGATTAACGTTATTTTATAGGTCATACGACTGCACTTTGTCAATTTTGATCTTGAGGCCGGTGCTGACAAAGTCCGTGTCTATGATGGAAATAACGCTTCAGCTCCGCTCCTACACACGTTCACCGGTACTTCTCGTCCGAGTGACGTCCACAGCACTGGAAACACCGTCTTTGTGTCATTTGTCACTGATGGAAGCGTAAGAGAGGACGGCTTCAAGATCGTGTATTCAGGGATTTCAGGTAAGATACAATGATGTACTACTAGAGCAAAGGCTTACCAAAGTACCTTTGCAATCCAGCACCCAAAGGGTAGCTCCTTTTTGTCTGATATATTGTTTCCTTCGTTGATTATATGTGTGCTAAAGATGAGTAATCAACAAACAAAAATTATATATCGAGCAAAAAAGCTGCGGAATATTGGTGGAATATTGTCATTTTCAGCTTATTAAATGTTCGGAGGTCTCACTAAAAGTGGGTACACGTTACTAATGTAGCTGTTTAGTCGCAGATGTAAAACGTCAACGAACAATAAATCCATATTATAAGTATAAACACATTTGTATATTATGATAATTGACGGTTGCTATTATTCTCGGCCTATCCTATCAATCTGCAGTTTGACATCAAGCAAACTGCAATAGCAATTACGACGCCGTTTGTAGTTCATTACCCGAAAAATCCACTGAAATCTACATGGTTGAACATTGTCATTTTGATGATAATGGCATGTGTTCTTATGGTGAAATGTAGGCAACACGTCATTTGGGCTATGCTATTTAGATGCCTACACCTTTTCTCTTGATGTGATTATGATTACACACCCGAGCAGATTGTCTTGCATATCTAAACAGAGTGTCTTGCATACCCGAGCAGACTGTCTTGCATACCCGAACAGATTGTCTTGCATACTCGAGCAGACCGTCTTGCATGCCCGAACAGACCGACTTGCCCTAAACCTCGGTGGTCTACACATGGAAATGAATCTTCCTGACTACATTGCAACATGTAACAATACAGCATCAGAAATTAAATTTCTACCCAAATATCCATAAAAAGAGGTCTCACACATAATTCCAAGACTATTGGTTCTAAAGTATTTTAAGATCTGATTTGTGCATGTTTGCAGAGTTGCACAAAATTGCCTTTTGGTCAGTAAAGCTAAATTTGTTCTAGGAGCTGATGATTCCAAACCAACCAAAATGTCTATAGGATAGAACATTCTTAGATTCACTATCAAACACATGTCAAATGGACAAGTTCTTAAATTTATCATTGTGCGATATACTGTAGGTGCATTAAAAGGTCTGTTCCTCTCAATGATTTTGTCTGATTTTTAACACCCTTGTTTTCTCACCCAACCTCGTCTTTATAGCCCGCATGCCTGTTTTTTTGGAAACCATAATATATATATATATATATATATATATATATATATATATCTTTCATGCATATTATAAGTATATATGCAACATTAAGCCTGTTATATCCTAGATCCGTTTACGTCTATACTACACCTGAGATGAGTTACTCTTTATTGCAGCATGCGGGGGCAACCCTATCACACTGCTGGCTCCAACGGGTTCACTTGGCATCAACAAGAACCAGTATCAAAACAACCTGAACTGTGGTTGGAAAATCGAGGTTGAGGCAGTCAAAGTAAGTAATATAGTTATTACGTAAAATGCAAACAAACTATTTCACACAATCGGTTTAGCAGTCGCTGTTTGATTACAGAATGATGTAGTCAAAACTTATCAGTCATATGTCTGAAGACATATATGCTCACCAGGAAACGCGTAAGACGGCAACCTTCTGATACATAGATTGTTAACAGACTGTTTGTTCCAGTCTGAACAATTATTGTCAATAATACGTATGCATCATTCCATGGTGATTCGTATTTAACGTATTATAGTACATTTAATAATTTAGCAAGGTTACCACCCTAATAATTACATTAAATACATTACATTAAAATAAACCCTTTTGATCCCATGAATAGTCCACGAGCCAGACTAGATGTCGTACGACCTGGGATAGCAAAGTCTAAGTCTTAATTTTGAAATAATGTCTCTGGAACGTATTTTAATATAATAGCCACTATGGTGGAGAAGTTGATTGGTTCGGCGACGATCTATGAATTGGCCGTCAAATCATATTTCTTCATGTCATCACAACTATGTAATATAAGTCTAGAATTTGCGGATTTCGTTAGCATTAAGGGGCACGGATTTCAAATATTTTATTGTGATCTTCTGTGACATCGACATCCGCCCTTTGTAACAATGGCGGTTGTCAATACAAATGTCACAATTTCTCTAACTTTGCGTCACATAGTCAGCTATCACCATGGCGTTGCATAGCTTGGTATATAGCAATGACAACAGCAATTTATAGAGCATTTATATTCGGAATGAAATAACGACGTAATCTAAATTTAGATTTTTAAATGTGATGATTTAAATTGTATCAATATTGACCTTCAATGACTTTCAAATATCCGCATTTGTAGTATTAGTAGATGCAATGTAGTCTTGTATGACTTTTGAAATTTACGGACACGGATATATCACTATTTTTATAAATGACATCCATCAAAACCAATTCGTTCCGGATCTTAAGATGGACACAATCTAGAGTGGGGTATCACAGTATCTTAAGATGTCTATACCGTGGATGCATGAAGCTGATGTCAAAGTATAGATGTTTGGAGGCAACAACACAAAACTGGATATCTGATAGCGTTTAACACATGCATGATGGCAATGGTAGCCGTTATTGACTCCATAATAAGTTGGAGAAACTTTCTCAAACCAGCGCAGTGAAGTTTTTCAAGAAATGTATTATGAGCCATTCAAACACGGTCCACGGAGTTCACTATATCGCCTCCACAGTAAATATGAGGTAATAGTGGGGCAGATAAGTGAAAAATCGTTCACTTTGTGATACAAACACAAATTTTGAATGACCGCCATTTTTCAAAATTATTTAATGTACATTATAAGAACAAACTTACATAAAAATTGCCACTCTTCAACACAACTGTTATCATCACTGATTGACTTACACTGTCAAATTTAATGGCAGTGCAGTGCAGTGCAGTGCAGTGCAGTGCAGTGCAGTGCAGTGCAGTGCAGTGCAGTGCAGTGCAGTGCAGTGCAGTGCAGTGCAGTGCAGTGCAGTGCAGTGCAGTGCAGTGCAGTGCAGTGCAGTGCAGTGCAGTGCAGTGCAGTGCAGTGCAGTGCAGTGCAGTGCAGTGCAAGCCAAACTGGTAGCACTTGCATCTGCCACGACATTCTGTCTTGCATCCACACTTGGTGAGTTGTTGGCAACTCACAGCAATTGGTGGAAGCGTCGACCAGAAGATCTTCCACAGGTCACTATGCATTGTCTAACTCCAGCAGCCGGACTGGGGCTTTCTGTCGATTGACTCCACGTGCAGCCTGCCTGATAAGCTGCGCGCTAAGCACACTGAAGAAGAGCTGCTCGGGTTGGGGGAATGGCTTCGTAGGGCTTCTATTTTCGAGCAAACATGCCAAATCGTGCAGCATTAACACCTGCAACTGTCGTACATGGTTACTACGAACCTCTCAAGGATCTTCAAGTCATGGTCTCCAACTGTTGATTTGAATTTTCTTAGTTTCGCAAATACGTCAGAAACCTCTGGACACATGTCCAATGTCTGCAATGCAGACTTATTCCCCTTGCCACGAAAGGCAGACACTACATAACAACCAGTGAAGGCAAGGAAGCCCTTTTGTCTTATCCGGACCGTGGAGTTGATGTCGAGCACATAAATCCACCTCAGGGTACGATCTTGGCCAAATGCAATCAACAGCTGTTGCAGGCCAATGTCCTGAATCTTCAGTCGGGCATTGATAGTCATTGCTTGTCTCATTTTGGATGTTGGATCTTCCTTTTCGCATATGAAGCAAACGTACACTTGACCTTCAAGGCTGCTTCTTCGCAATTTGCTGCGACCTTCAGTTGGAGCAGCACTAGAAACTCTTCTCTCCCCTTTCCAGCTTCGCGTTGTTCAACGAAATATGGCAGCTCTGGTGGTGTTTTGCTTGTATCATTCTCAGTGTATCTTGTATGCCGTCACCTTCGTCTAGTCGTGCTGGATCTATGATGATAGGCATTGCATTGATTGCTTGAAACAGAGGAATATTCCTCGCTATCATAGAATAACCACCTTGCTCAATACTACACGAATAATGCGTTGGTGGTGATTTTACACATTCATTCTTCTTATCTGTTTGACAAAAACAACATCTGCGTCAGTTTGACTGTTACATGGTGCAGTTGAGCTGGACATCTTGTAGGCAATGACTGATTCAAGGCCGAGGGGTTATCCTTCTGCCACCTTGAAAGCAGCATGATATGCACATTTGGATATAGGTTACAACTAGATGACTCATGCATACAATGTCCTACACCTAGCCCGATCGTTCATGCAGTGTCATTTAAGTCCCATGGGATCTGGAAAACATTCAGAAAACTAACGTCCCATTACTTTTGGCTTGGCTGTCTTCTAACTGTATGTTTAACTAATCTACTCATACTAACTATTGACATGGACTTTATAGATAGCGTTTGGGACACTGACTTTATTACCACTACATTGCGCCTCAAAGTATAGTTAGCCGACACTGATCCCATGCCGAGTTCCACAGCAGTGACATCACCAGTGTGCCCTGGTTGTACCGTGACATCCACTCTGTTATATCTACTTATGTTTGTCAGTCCTGGCTTTCTTCAGTTGATCTCAATGGAGACCTCGTGCATGTTCTCATGTGGAGTTAGCACTACTCCATCACGTACAGAGGCACACTGTATGCTACCCTCTCCTAGTTTTGCCTGCGAGCCAACGCAGTGTACCGAGGTGTGGTCGTTACTGTGCACATGCAATTATTTGGAGCCATAGGTTCGAGTTGGGCAACTTGAAC
>JAODUO010001281.1:60000-126130 GCA_025642075.2 Ridgeia piscesae
AATAATTATGATAAACCTTGATATGTTTACAGTCTTGTAGGATTCATGCAAATTAAAAACATAGCCAATAACCCAATGGTGTATAATTAATGGCCGCCTCAATCGGTCTGAAATTCAAACTACAATTGGATATAATATGACCATAACATTGATATGGTAGGGTCGTAATTCAAATCGGAAAATGCCAGATCATAATACATGATTCACTCTTTGATGGCATGAGCACCCAGACTCTTAATGTATTTAAAATAAGTATATTGTGAACATCTTGCTATAAATTATCATAACATTATGACATATATCCCGATATAGGGCGGCCATACTGAATTTATGCAATTTAAAAAAATACCTAATAGTGCCAGGGTTGCTGCGTATCGATTATATTCCTACATACAGACAACGAAAACAGGTCGCAGCCCGACTAGCGGACATATGCTACATCAGTATAATTCTAAATGTAGTGCTTGTTTGATTTGTCTAGATGATTAACTTGGAATTCGTGAAATTCAACACAGAGCTGAGGTATGACAATGTCACAATTTACGAAGGAGCGAGCGGTTCTAGAGTATTTCTGGCTAATTTCTCTGGATCTTCTCTGCCTGCCGATATTGTCTCCGCCAATTCCCTCTCAGTGTTGTTTCGATCTGATGGTTCAGGTACTAGAACTGGCTTCGAGATGAAATACACGATCTTGCGGTCTGATTCAGGTAAGACACAACATGTGACACATTTTCTTGTCAAACAAGGGATATTATTGATTGATTGTGATATTGACTAACCCTTTTGTTCTGAGGCGGTTTTTGGGCTTGGGATCCAAGGATTTGGGGAGAGATGGAGGGGAGAGAGATATACAATGTGTATGTGTATATGTTTGCGTGTGCGTTCGTGCGTTCGTGCGTTCGTGCGTTCGTGCGTTCGTGCGTTCGTGCGTTCGTGCGTTCGTGCGTTCGTGCGTTCGTGCGTTCGTGCGTTCGTGCGTTCGTGCGTTCGTGCGTTCGTGCGTTCGTGCGTTCGTGCGTTCGTGCGTTCGTGCGTTCGTGCGTTCGTGCGTTCGTGCGTTCGTGCGTTCGTGCGTTCGTGCGTTCGTGCGTTCGTGCGTTCGTGCGTTCGTCGTGGCGTTCGTGCGTTCGTGCGTTCGTGCGTTCGTGCGTTCGTGCGTTCGTGCGTTCGTGCGTTCGTGCGTTCGTGCGTTCGTGCGTTCGTGCGTTCGTGCGTTCGTGCGTTCGTGCGTTCGTGCGTTCGTGCGTTCGTGCGTTCGTGCGTTCGTGCGTTCGTGCGTTCGTGCGTTCGTGCGTTCGTGCGTTCGTGCGTGTGTGCCTGTGAACGTTCGCGCGTGTGTGCGTTTATATGACAATAATACAATAACAGAAATAGGTGACAACAGGTGTGTGTACGCGCGCGTATGCATAAGTGCGTATGGGTGAGCATTTGTGCGATTGCGTGTCTGCATCTTGGTTGAGTAAGTGCGTTCGAGTGCGTATGTACGTGCGTATATGTGGAAATAACTATAGAAAGTAAGAATGATAGTGTATGAGTAACTGATAAAACAGCAGGAAAAGTGAAATTGATTTCCCATTTTGCTTTACATCAGCATGTGGCAGTAATCCTCTAGTGATCGGAGGCAAAGCGGGAACGTTTGGCATCAAACAAACACAAGCTGAAACCGATCTGAGATGCAGTTGGAATGTTCATGTTGAAGTTAACAAGGTGAGCAATACAAATACACTGTTTGTTACAAACAGTTCAAACGAGTTACATCTTCATAAACGTTTATACTGCAGTGCACTAATGTCAACGCAATTTGCTTAATATTATTTATTATTTAACACTATTTCTCACAGGTAGTACGACTTGCATTTCTACACTTTGACCTCTTGAACACCAGCAACTGTCAAGTTGACAGTGTCAAGATCTATGATGGAAATGACACCACAGCGCCACTGATTCGCACTTTGTGTGGCACCACCCGTCCCAGGGACGTCATATGCAATGGGAGCACATCGCTCGTATCATTCACGTCTCGGAGTGTGGGAAGACAGTCTGGCTTTACAATCAAATACTCATCTTTTATCTCTACCGCAGGTAAGCAGCTTCTGCATTTTGCTTTTTTATACATATACACATCATATACATATATATATATATATATATATATATATATATATATATTATATATATATATATATATAATATATATATATATATATATATATATATATATATATATATATAGTGTGTGTGTGTGTGTGTGTGTGTGTGTGTGTGTGTGTGTGTGTGTGTGTGTGTGTGTGTGTGTGTGTGTGTTTGTAATTCAAACACACCTCGTTTAACATTAATAACGACATATCAACCAAGCGTACTGATTAATGTAGCTGCCATTTCAACAAAAAAACATTCATAGAAGTCGTCAGAGTAAGACACTATAAGAAAAAACTACACAATGTTAGTAAAGAGACACGGCTCCATATTCACTACACTACATAATATCCACCTAAACCGGCCACCATATTCCTTATGCTACATCTCCAAACCAACATACCACGCTTAACATGAATGATGACGTGTTGGCTTTCAACTATTAACTTCACAACGTGTAATGTTGCTGTTTATTAAAATGTATAACTTCACCATAGGAAATTTTATTTGTATTTGTTACTAAGTGCAATTTGACTTTAGTCTACTAACCGAGCAACAATTCTTGTGTTGATATATGAGAATGGCGACATATTAATTGCCCTTCCACCACGTGGCCTTGGTCTTGGTTGAGTACTGGCCAACATACCAGCTCCTGGGTAGGTACTGGCCAACAGGCAAAGGTAGGGCGTGAATGCGTCTGGGGTGATTAATCAATTAGTCATGTATAAAATGTTGTCTAAATAGAGAGTTTGACTCCCCTGCCATGCAGAGTTGTAAACCACTTCCTTGCGGTACAGGTTCTTGACAGAACCAAAGGCTAAGGGAGCAAACCCTAACCAGAAAACCAGGTCTCTGTGGCAGCATGAAGGGCGGTTGATGTACAGAACTCACAACATCTCTCGACAAGCAACTACGGGAACAAATAGTTTGCGCCTGTCTTGACATGTTCTTGCCGGTGTGAGACCTGTATTTGTTCCCCGAGAGAGAGCCGCTAGTAACTTGCAAAAGCCAGCGGCACTTCAACACTTTTTGCTGGCAGCTTCCATGAAATATACAATTGCACGAATCGCCATACCGGATCGGCCGTCGCCCGGCTTATCAATGACCGCGCTGCTCGACTTCATCTTCCGTCGACAGTAGAAAATCAGCTAGGAAGAAGAAGAAGAAGAAAAACTGCTGACAATCGCACAATGGAACGTCAGGACTCTCCTCGACCGAGAAGCAGCTGACCGACCAGAAAGACGTACGGCACTAGTAGCAATGGAATTTGCCAAATACAACATTGAAATCGCCGCCCTATGTGAAACAAAGTTCTCAGAGTCTGGTTGTCTCAACGACTTGGAATACACTTTCTTCGGGTGTGGCAAACCCGAAGGAGAAAGAAGGGAGGCCGGAGTGGGCTTTGCTATCAAAAAGGATATCGTCACAAAGCTGACAGAAATGGTGCGGCCAGTAAGTGACAGAATTATGACGATGAAACTACCTCTGAGCAAGGACACCTTTGCAACAATTATCAGCGTGTACGCTCCAACAATGTCAAACCCCAGATAAAAAGGAGGATAAAACGGAGGCCTTCTACAATCAGCTGGCAAGTATGCTCTGTGGCAGTGACAATGACAAGTGGCCCTAGGTCATGGGCAAACATGGGATTGGGAAATGCAACTCCAATGGCGAGCTTCTACTGGCTCTGTGCTCTGAGTTCGAACTGATAGTGACGAACACCATGTTCAAGCAGTAGGATGAACGCAAGACCACCTGGATGCATCCTCGTTCCGGACACTGGCATATGATCGACTTCATTATCACGAGGTGTCGGGACAAGATGGACATCCACAGTACCCGAGCGATGCGTGAAGCTAACTGCTTGACCGATCACCAGATGCTGAGGTCAAACGTTGCTTTCAGAATACGACAAAGAGCACACCAGGCAATGGACCAGTAAGCCGACCACGCTCAACACAGCAAAACTAACTACCGTCAGCCACAGGGAGAGTTTTGAGCAGGAGATGGACAGTGCTCTCGCCCAAAGGGAGGATAACTAAAGCTCAACACTATACGAGGAATGGGCGCCTTTGCAGCAGGTCGTTTACAACACAGCCAAGACATATCGTGGCAAGCCAGACAGAAAACACCAGGACTAGTACGACACCAAAGACCAGGAGCTACATACTCTTATGAGCAGAAGAGACCAAGCCCACCAGAGAGTGTTGCAAACCAGGAGTACTAGATCCACCACTGAAGCATACCAAGATGCCTGCAGACTGCTACAATAAACGCACCCGTGCACTGAAGTCAGACTGGTGGGAAATGAAGGCAGTGGAGCTGCAGAGAGCTGCTGACAGAAACAACATGAAGGGTTCTACAATGGACTGAAGGAAGTGCTTGGACCCAAGAAGAAGGGACCTGTTCACCTGAAATCAACAGATAGAATTATCTGACAGCAAGAGAGTTGTGGCAAGATGGAGTGAATACTTCCAGAAGCTACTCAACGTCCCTGGCGACACAGATCACAAAGCTCTTGACAACATCCAGCAGCGCATTACGACGACATGCCTCGATGAGATTCCAACCATGGATGAGATGGCTAGAGCAATCGTCGGCCTGAAAGATGGCAAAGCACCTGGGGGAGATGGAATTCCTGCTGAAGTAAGGAAGCACGGAGGAGACAATCTGTTCAGCAGACTGCACCAACTAATTACCAATGCCCGGAAGGTGGGTTCTGTACCATAAGCATGGAAGGATGCCAGCATTGTAACCATCTAACCATCTACAGGAAACGTGATCGTACAACTGCGGGAACTATAGAGGAATCTCTTATATTTCCATAGCAGGCAAGATCTTTGTCAGGATCCTCTTCAACAGTCTATCTACCCACATAACACCAGACGTAGTTCTGGAGACACAATGTGGCTTCAGAGGAAACCGGTGCATCGTGGATGTGATATTGTGTCTCCGACAGATACAAAAAGTGCATTGAGCATGACCAACCACTGCACACGGTATTTGTCGACTTCAGTAAGGCGTTGGATACAGTTGGGAGGAAAGGGCTATGGCAGTTACTGAGGAAGTATGGATGCCCAGAGAAGTTCACAACTATGGTCGAGGCTCTTCATACCGGAGTGATGGCGAATGTTAGTGTTGGAGGGGAGTCTCAGAATCATTCAGTGTTACAAATGGGGTCAGGCAAAGTTGTGCATTGGCTCTCACGCTCTTCTCCATCTTCCTATCAGCAATGCTTTACGAGGCTTTCCGAGACATGGGGGATGGTGTCTACATACAGTCCAGACAGGACTGGCCTATTCAACGTCGCACACTTCAGAGCGAAGACAAAGACTACTCGGATACTGATGAGAGAGCTGGTATTCGCAGATGGCAGTGCACCGGTTGCCAACTCTGCTGAAGAGGTGCAGATAATAGTGGATCCTTTCTCCGATGCGTCAAAGAAGTTCGGCCTGAAGATTAACATCAAGAAGGTGCTGTTCCAACCCAACTCTACAAGAACACGAGGGGACTATATCATGGTTGATGGAAATAAGCTGAACTCTGTTATGAAATTCTCCTACCTCGGAAGCACTATATCAGGTAATGGATGCATTGACGATGAAATACAGAGGAGGATGGCTAAGGCTAATGCATCTTTCGGACGACTACGCCAGAGACTCTGGAAATACCACCATGTGTCCACGAGGGTTAAAGGCAAGATATACCGTGCAATTGTGCTGTCCACCCTCCTATACGGAGCCGAGGTCTGGACAGTGCACAGACGACAGGTGAAAAAGCTGCATGCCTTCACGATGCAACATCTGCGTTCGATCATTAGGATAACCTGGATGGACAAAGTGACAAACAAGGAAATATCAAACGGAAAGGGCTGCCATCTATGGAAGGTCGTTTGATGAGAAAGAATCTCCGGTGGACTACCAAAGCAGGTTCTCTACTCTCAACTGTCTTCTGGTCACAGAAAGAGAGGGCGCCCTCGTCTCCGGTTCAAGGACACCATCAAGAGAAACCTGAAGCCGAGATACATAAAGATCGACTCACGGACATCACTCTCAAAGCAGAGAGATAAACGGAGAGCAATAGTCAAGTGATGGAAGCAGCATGATGATGATGATGATGATGATGTTGATAATTGGTCGGAAAACAAGGAACATTTTCACAGTTCTAACTGGTGTAGATAGTGTTGAATGTTTTCTTGTTTAGATGCTTGTGTAGGCGTTGTATGGGGTCGAGGTTTCTGACAGGCACTGAATGATAGGTGACCATAGATGGCTTTATGGAATATAGTGAGCGGTCTGTTTGTTCGTCTGGTTGTGAGTTGTTGTACGTGTGGCTGTCTTAGCATTTAACATCATTATGGCAAAAGCGAGCGACGCGTGTTCGAACTATATTTCAATATGGTTGACGAGGATCTGTGCATGTGGGTACCACATTGATTATGAGTATTCTAGGAGTGGAGCGAACAAGGGTTGTGTACGCAGTTATCTTGATGGTTTCGGGGAATAAGTGGAGAATGCGTCTGATAAATGCTAGGATATGGTGTGCGGAAGTTGTAATATGATGGATATGTTTGTTCCAGATTATATATTTGGTGATGCATACTCCTAAACAGGCTAATTCAGTTGATGTTAATGCTAACGAATACGGAACTTACGCTGTGTATAATAAAATTGTATTGCTGAAAATGTCAACGCGGGAACACACAAACCCACGCACCTACGCGCACGCACGCACGCACGCACACTCACACTCACACTCTCCGTTTACTGCAATGTGGCATTTCCTAGAGTGTAATAAAAAACGTTTTACTTTTCTTTGTATTTCTTTCTGTTAAAGTGCGCTTGACAATTATGTTTCCTTTTCGTTAAATGGCTGGGTGCTAATCGCCTACAACAGAAGTGGAGAATTACTCCACTTTGGGTAACTTAATTCTATTTGAATAATTACAAACTTGTTTGCCAAATGGTAGAACTGTGAAGGGAAGTCAGACACAGGCATTCCTATACCTTCTGTGTCCCCATCCATCTGGTTATACCACTGCAGTCGATGTTGAGTAGTATGTGCTTGAGGCTGCGAAAATGAAAACTGGTCAGTCTTGTATATGAGCTGGGGAAACAATCACGCGTAGTATAAGTGTAATTGCTGTTTCAATCCCTTTCTAGTCACCGCAACAAACATGTGGTTTTTATTGTAGGATGTCGTGGCCGTCCCGCCTTGTTGAGTGGGCAGCAGGGTAATTTCGGCATTAATGAAGTTCCTTACAGAAATATGGCATGCAGGTGGAAGATTCGTGGAACAGCAACGAAGGTACGTATGATGCAGCGTACCTAAATATGATTCTTAATATATATATATATATATATATATATATATATATATATATATATATATATATATATATATATAAACAAACGACAAGTAGGTTATTTATCGAGAGAGAATGTAAAATCATTTCAAATGAATACTAATTCAAATTATAAAACAATAATACAGCAGCACAGTTAGAGAGTAGTTAAGTTGGACTACGGAAATGCGATGTTGTTTATCATCACTGAGTGATTGCTACAGAAAGAGCAACCAGTGCAAAATTCGGCGCCGCGTGTAATAACGTAGCAACGCCGTCGATACATCGCGCTCGAACACATCGCTGACATGACTGTCGAATACACGCCGGGCTTGCCCCAATTTAGAAGCTAGAAGCCGCCCCAATTTAGAATGATATGGCCGACGTGATTTTTGTAGACTCGCTTAGCCGATTCTCGCTCGGCTGCGGTAACTTCGCCGAGAAGATAGTCTGGTGACAAATTTGCTTCGGACTTTTAGTTCTAATATATATATATATATATATATATATATATATATATATATATATATATATATTATAATATATATATATCACAATTTATCGTTGTTAATGTTTCATCTCTTTTATTTCATGTTCAATTGTTTGTGTATTTTATATATATATATATTTTATATATATATATATATATATATATATATTTATATATATATATATATATATATATATATATATATATATATATATATATATATAACACACACAAACAATTGAAAGCAGAAAATAAAGAGAGATGAAACATTAACAACGATAAATTGTGATTTATGTTTAGTTTGTGTGTGACGTGTTTCAGATAGGCTTAATTCTGAATAGTTTTTATTATACAAAAAGGCATCCTAATTTAATTTGTTATTTTAAATACCGCTTTAGAACCAATCAGCCTCTCTACTCTATCTTGGGGTAAGGCCGCCCTAACGGTAGTATTGGCAGAGCAATTCCACTTGCGGATGTGAGCGGTTAAAAGTGCTGCCACCTCTCGGCCTCTGGATAACTGAGGCTAGATTTTGTCAGTGACATCACCACATCTGTGGAATGATCCGCTGAACACTCTTCGTCTTAAAGATTCACTTGAACTTTTGAAGTATCATATCAATCACGTCTTTTATGGCCGTATGTATGTAGACTACTTGTAATGTACAATACACTTAATTGATCTTAACCATAATTGTAGTTTTTAATATAAATTGTTTAATACATTTATTATTAATTAGTAACTTGTTAATTAATTTTATTATATATATTAATTTACTTAATTAAGTGTTCTCTATTACAGTTGCTACAGTTGTTCTTCTACAAAGTCAACTTTGGGGAGAGCACTGACTGCCGCACGAACGCCATTAGAATCTACGATGGATACAACATCACAGCACCGTTGATTGGCACAATATGTAGAACATTAAGTCATCGTGCGTATATCATGAGGCACAACGAAGCGTTTGTGACATTTTCCTCTGGAGGCTCTGTGATGAAAGTTGACTTCGACGTTGCTTACATTGCCTACACCCCCGTTGAAGGTAAGACATATTAAAGACACTGGTTCGCATTCACTACAGTGGTGAGTATGTCATACATCATATAATTAACTGTGTAACATCTCATTATTTTCACGTTCTGTAAATGTAGCTATAAAGCCCGGTCATCCAAACAATGGACATCTCTTCATTCAATGTTCACTCTAGCAAAAACACAAGAACTGTAGCCTTTTCATCTTAACCTGTTTACTGGTCGTAGGTAAGAGCCATTAATCGATGTAGCTTGCGGCCGGTTTCATAAGACGAATTTTGCAGTTGCTTTACTACCTCGAAAATAGAATTGACCTAATCAGGTGGCGGTGAGGAATTCCTGTATTTGTGCTGTCTCTGGACACCCTTTTTCTCCTTAGCTGTCGCCTTTGCCAAATGCCAAGCTATGATGAATGTAAATTATATCCAGTGTAACTAGCGTAAAGTTACGACTACTAAATACATGGCGCAGCTAAGTGTAACTACGGAGCAGACTTGTTAGTGTTTCGACGAGTTATCGCCTGCTATATCGTCGTAGGTACGCTTCATGAAACTGGCCCTAGGGGGCCGGTTTCATAAAGCTGCGTAACTTTACGGCGCGTAACTTTACGGCGCAACGGCTGGTCGTAGCTATCAACCACTAAGCGACGTAGCTTAGACCGGTTTCATGAGACCAATGTAGCATTCGCGTAAACAGGTAGGATTGACCTAAATAGATCGCGGTGGGGAATCCATATATTTGCGCATGGATGTCAAGTGTAAACATTAAGCATAATTATATTGAAAGTGAGCGTGTCGGGAAAATCAACGAACGTCAGGAGCATCCCGTAGATATTTCAACTAGCGTAATGTTGCGCCTATTAAAGATATGGCACAGCCAAGTGCAACTATGGAGCAGATTAGTGAAATGCAAATAGCTTAACTTTACAATGTTTTAGACTTTTATGAGTTATCGCCCGCTACGACGTCTTAAGAACACCCCATGAAACTGGGCCTCCTTCAGGACTCTCTCCCTGCTTCTCCCAACTTAGTTATTGTTAGCTCTGTGCCCTTAATTTTACCCATCCGTCTCATATCTTGAACATATATTATCATCTTTTTCCAACAATTATTTATCTTTTGCCATCTATAATTTTCCGGTCGTTCGTCGGTATAACTATGCTATGTTGTATATCCCTACACATACAAGAAAGATACTTCGATAACATATATTCTTACGCTGTTTTCCGGTCCTGGTGTGACAAAAGCTGCTGTTCAGTTGTGGAATTACCGGAACTGTTGCAATGTCAAGACAAATATCCACTTAAACATTGTTACTATCTCCCCATATCTTAATCATATCATAATTTAGCATGTAACTCATAAACTCTCAAACGATTACAATAATTACTATTTATGGGGATTAGTACTCCACGGATACAAAAGAAAAGTGTCATAATTACAAAACGTTTGCTGATGTATCGCCAGAAATGTCATTACAAATATGACTAGCTCCTGACGCTATGGGCACCAGTCACACGACTGTAAATGAATGACCCAATGGTGTGAAATACTATAATTCCAAGGTTCTTGTCAAGTCATAAACACTGTACTTTATAGTTAATTATGCGTATTTGTGTTGTAGGATGTTACGGCCACCCCGTGGAACTTCAAGGGTCCCAAGGAACAATTAGCATAAATAGTACCCAGTATCAAAATTGGATGACGTGCCATTGGACGATTCGGGTCGGTAGAAATGAGGTAAGCAGCTATTGAAACGATGAACATTGAATGTTGAACACGCACGCACGCGCGCGCACACACACACGCACGCACAATACCCATATACACATATATACACATGGTACGTGTCGTACCATGTGTATATATTTTAGATTTTAGTGTGTGTGTGTGTGTGTGTGTGTGTGTGGTGTGTGAGTGAGTGAGTGAGTGAGTGAGTGAGTGAGTGAGTGCGTGCGTGAGTGCGTGAATGTATGTATGTAGTGGCGGAGTGGCTAAGGCTTTGAACTCTCGACTAAGGGTATTCGGGTTCGAATCCTATGCTGCCGTGTCAAATATTAGGCATGTGTTTTCACTCTACAAGGGCCTAGTTCACTCAGCCGTATGAATGAGTCTCTGATATAGACAATAGATGGTATTGATGTACGAATAACCGTCGCGCATTAAGTGTAACGAGGTTTGAATCTTACTAGAGACATTCAGATGGTGTTTGATTGTACAGGTCTGCCAGGGAGTGAAGTGCAAAGTGCTTTGAGTCCTGAATACTGGGTACTGCACAATAGAATAACTTACTTATCTATGAATCAGTGCAAACAATATTGTGGCTATTAAAAAATAAACAATTTTTTATTTTAAACAAGTTTTTAGATTGGTTTTATTGGGAATGTCGTGTAATGTTATATTATATTCTCGGGAATCAGTTTAAGCTAATTTTCGTTCCAGTTGTTCAAGACAATTTGGTGATAGTTACAACCAGGCGTACATGATATTTGTTCTGAGGTCAATGTAGGCCACCAGGTACGCTGTTCAGTTGGCCCTCAGAAAATCATTTAGGGCCCCAAATAGTTTATGTATGCAAATTGACGCAACTATGTCTACCAACATATTCCATTTGTGCACTAATCCGGTTAATTATTTATATGCCAATTGACTTACGTCTTTTATATGGAATGGATGTATTTTTGGTTTTACATTAAACTCGTGTTTTTTATCAGCGAATACGGATTCACTTCCACGACTTTATGCTCCAAATTCACGGGGAATGTCATTACGACGCACTTCGTATCTACGATGGAATAAACACTTCTGCAATTCGATTGCGCACATTGTGTGGTTCAACCCTGCCTGGTGACGTTGTGAGCAGCGGGAACACGTTACATGTGACCTTTCTGACAAACAATCAACAAACATACTCTGGCTTCAGCCTCCAATACACAACTATTGACGGTATGTACAATTTATTCGTTGACCATTCGGTATAATAATACAATTAGGATATTTCTGTGCATATCATATCGTGAATAAAACGAGTACTTGTTCAGGAGTGTTTATATTTGATTTAAATGCAATAAACGAAACAAATATCGCATTTAGCAGCGATAGCAGCGCATTTAAAAAGAAAAAGGTAATAAGTTGATAATTTCAGGTCGTATCTCTTGATTGGTAGCGAACGGAAGACAACGTTCTTCGGCTAGTCTCTAGAAGAACGCTATTGCGTTTTACTTGTTCATCATGTCACCTTTAGAGAGCGTAGCATCTTCCGTCTCTCTCTCTCTCTCTCTCTCTCTCTCTCTCTCTCTCTCTCTCTCTCTCTCTCTCTCTCTCTCTCTCTCTCTCTCTCTCTCTCTCTCTCTCTCTCTCTGTCTCTCTCTTTATCTCTCTCTCTCTCTATCTCTATCTCTCTCTCTCTCTCTCTCTCTCTCTCTCTCTCTCTCTCTCTCTCTCTCTCTCTTGAAAACTGGGATAAAAGCAAATTAGGTATATAATTACTAATTAAAAATGGGCTCCTATAGGAATGAATTTTGGTAATTTCATATCATTTGGATAGTATCCGTATATCAATTTTCTTTTGAAAACAGGGGTTTCACAATTATCTTTATTATACTGCTTAAATGTATTCATATTGATTTCATCATGTCCGTAGGATGTTTCACATTTACACCCAGACACAATTTTAACTACCTCAGGGATGCATATATATATATATATATATATATATATATATATATATATATATATATATATTGATTGTGCTTCAGTACATTTTATCAATTCGGTGGGCTCTGTTACTGGGCAGGGTTCTATGAGATTAGGTAACACTCCGTAACGTGCTTTTTCAGTTACTTCGTTTCACATTGTTCTCTTCTTGGTTAACATAGCGTTTTGTGCAATGTGTTTATTCTGTTGCACGATGTGAAAATATGACATATTGCAGTGGTTTCACTATTGGCACTGTATGACTGCTGATGTCCCCATGGTGTTGTGTGGTTAGGATGTTCACTTCGCTGCGATCTATCTACCCTTATATGTCCATCATCATAGATGATAAACATTGAATCATATATAACAACTGCACGTAGTCCCCTAACACATAATATTGCTCAGGCAGCACAGCTTGACACATTATTTGAAATTATATCACTTGGGAAAGTACCATGACACATGTTCTATCACCTCATTGTGCATATATCAGTGTTCAGTAGTGTTTTTTTAGTATTCTTAGTTTAAAACCTATTTGATTGCCAATTACAAGTTTGCCCTTAGACGTCTATTCTTCAAGAAGGGCCTTCATTCTGAACATAAATACTGGTTTATCAGTTTTGTTCGTAGCGCTGTTTTAAGTGTTAATTTACTGTATGCATTTGATTAAACATATTTTGTACAGCTATGTTAACAATTGTACTTATATATTTTGGGTCTATCTATCTATTTTGCATGTCGTTGTGTTTCAGCTCATTGTGTTGCCGGCGAGTATTTGTTGATAGAAGAGAACAAGTGTAAGCCATGTGAACGAGGCACGTATCAGTCGAAACCATCGCAAAATAAATGCGACGACTGTCCACTGGGCCAGACAACACTAGGCCAAGGACACAGAGACGAAGCTGACTGCATCCGTGAGTATCTATTGATCTCTTCTGAAACCACAGCCATCTTTCGTAAATAAAACAACTCAAAATATATGTATTTGAAATTGATTTTCAGTCATAACCTTTCCGCGGTTCAATGCCCTAATGACGACGTTCACCTGTCCACGTTTATGATTACGCCAACTGATTTTGTTTGTTGCACCCGTTAGCTTGATTTTTTAAGGATATAGGCCAGCGTTCTGCAAACCTTTTATCTCTGCTGGCCAAACCTAGGTGTCAGCTAATACATATCGGGTCGTAGATGCTCGTAAGCGCACGTGATTTGTGTTAACCTGAACCATATATGAATAATAAATAATCACATTGTTTAAATACTATGTGAAACAATGCCTAACCCAAATGGTGACACTGTTTGTTCTTCCACAAACTAGGCTTAATACTGTCTAATACTTAAAACAACGTTCAGACGGCATCGAAGGCGTTCTTTGTGTGACTCGTCGTTGGCAATTCTTATATCGCTCAACCAAAGGCCAACCATTTAAGTAAATCCCGGTGTAATTTGCATTGTTTTACGATTACGAGATTGCTTAACCATTAGTATTATTATTCTGCGATATCTCAAGCAATGATGAAATTTTTTACTTTTACCGCTGATAACAAATCTCAATAATTATCCTATTATAATGGTCCAGTAGCCGAACTCCAGAGGTCGTAGTGAAACATTCGACTATTAAATCCCTATAATGTTGATGTCATGCAGAGATTTTCCAGGAAAAGATGCTTTATCATCTTGAAATGATGGCAACAACATCGGCAATGTGACACTAAGCAGTGAATGGACTTGTAAAGAACAAGTGGAGTTGGTAAACACATCACTGCGGGGTTTTGCAGGATATGTCCAGAGTACCGTCATCAAATTATCCGGGAACTTAACATGTGAAAACTTTGTCACACATTTTGAAGAGCAGCAACCTTCTTTTTGAAACTTACACTGTACGAAAATAAACGGAAATCTTAGCGTTATTCCCATCTGGAAAAGATGCTGTAACATCTTGAAATGTGCTGTGCCCGTAAATCCGTTTTTAATTTCTCCCCAAGACCGTCCAAATCACGCAAACAACTATTAAACAGCGGCGAATTTATTTGAAAATATTTGAATGGAATTACTAGACAGCTACGCTCAACCAGTAGTAACCCTCTTTACATTCCTCGGGTAAAACGAAAGCTGGAACCCGAGCTTTCTCGGATGCCGCACCAACTGTGTGAAATTCGCTTCCTGCCAGTGTAAAATTAGAAGGTAGTGATATAGTTTAATTCCGCCGTCGTCTAAAAACCAATCTCTTTAATGCTGCCTATCCTCCTTAGCTTCCTAGCACCTTCATCCATCCGTCAACGACCTGCGCTTTGTTTCACGATTACGAGATTGCTTAATCCCTTGGTTTTGTCGCGCTACTGAGCTTGATCTTCGACGATATTGGCTCATAAGAAGTCGTTGTTATTATTATGTATAATTATATCCAAAGGAAGAAATATTATACTTTGTTTTTACTTCCCCTTCCAAGATCGTTTGAATCGCGCAGAAAAATGATTTCAGAGTGTCGTATTTATCTAACATCATTAATATGTCGACGTAGATTCTTTAAAAATATCAATCAGCCAACATGCATGCACGTACAGATTCGTCCAGATATGCTCTGGAAATGACGACATCCCCTGAGCGTCCGGCCAGCAAAGTCCACGGGGGAAATTCACAAAAATTACATATATCTTAGCAGAGCTGACCCAATAAACACTGTTGTATAATAGAACATGGTTACCCTCGGTAATTTCTAATCCCTGGAGCGGGTCTCGCGGCCGCCTAGAAACCATCCAATTTGGCCCGTGTGCAATGGTTTGTGGAGCATTGATATAGGCGCTGTAGAAGCTTATACGTACTTAGTTATGACTTACTTAAGTTTCGAGAATCGCAGACACCATCAAATCAACGCAAACGTGTGCGCGTGCGCACATATGAACATGTGTGTATGTACAAAGTGCAACTACATTCATGTCACATTAATATCTAGTGTCTGTATTTAGTCAGCCATCGTGTTTGTGTTGCAGCAAATTGTCCCAATGGAACGGAATACGATATAACCAGCAGATCTTGTAAGCCGTGTCCACGGGGTGCCTACAGGACTCAAAATGTCAACGACGTGTGTGTTCACTGTCCTGAGGACAGAACAACAGCGATGTCAGGGGCTTCTACTATAGACCAGTGTGACGTTGGTCCGTCTCGCTCGCTACAAACAATGTTCTCAAACTTACTTGAATAACACACATTTATATGATATTTAATAGGCAGCTATTAAATATCCCATGCAAACAAATATCTTCACATAATACACTAATAATACATTAATGTATTAATACTAGTGTATTTGCACTTAATGCATAGCTCATCTTTTCAGTTGCCATTCTTTTCACGCACTGAATAAATCGTATGATTTGTATAATTTATGTTGTAATGATCATGTCCCTTAAATAATACATTTTATTATTCGGTATCATTCCATTTATTCAGCATTCGTTAGGTTACGATCCTTCAAAGTATTTCGCCTATGACCGACACTGGTGATGATTTGTGTGATATAAGTTCAGATTGTGATATCTTTTCCAGCACATATTTCCATTATAGTAATCTTCTCAGCAAACTGTTGACACCCTCCTTTTAAGACATGTCATTTATGTTCAGCTGACTGTACCAAAGGCCAACACTACAAAGATTCCACGAAGCAGCAGTGTTCACCGTGTAAGCGTGGCTTCTATCAGGACATGCCATGGCAGGACTCGTGCGTCAAATGTCCTGATTCAACGACAACGGCTTCAACCGGCAGCACAAGTGTAACTAACTGCAAACGTACGTATGTTAGCGTACACCAATACACTCTTATAAACACTTACGCCCACACGAGCATCAAATAATGTGATATACATAAAACCTACTTTTGGAAGTTCAGTTGACATAACACTTGTCAAGTGACATTAAGTGATAGGTTGCATAAATAAATATACTTGTATATGTACAGCAGGCACCAACATTTTGTTACAACTTGCATCGTCTGAAACAGAAATTATTGTGGCAGTAATGGTTTTAATCAATGAGAGAAGTGTTGTCATAAAGTGTTTTTTTTTTCATTCAGACTCACTATAATAGGATCCCAAGTTTGAAATGATTCAGGACTAACTAAGATGAGATCGAGTGACGGAATGGCTACCAGCGATTTCTAAACATTCCCCCATGTACAATTTCATTAGCGTTAAACCGTTTATTCTTTTCTACAGTATTGTGTTTATGTGTCCAGATTGTCTGTTTTCCTAGAAAACTGTGATTCTGGATGGCAACTCAACGAAACAATTGGCGAGTGTAAAATATGTCCTCGCGGCTTCTACAGAGATAGGATTCAACACTTCTACTGCCAACGGTGTCCTCGCCATCTGATTACCCCTGGCGAGGGGGCAACAGCAGAGTCCGACTGTCACCAAGGTACCGTAAACATACACAACACCAGTTGCAACTATAAAGACCCACTCACATATAATCGTCGCTCATAGCCCCTAATAAGCAATGACGTTTGCATAGAAAGTTCGTAAACGCATTGCCTTGCTACTGCAGCAAAATATCAGATTGCAGATCCATGCTGCTTTATATCGTTATCATAAATATATGTGAAGAAGTAAAAACATAGATCAATAACATATAATTTTAGATAATGTGTAGCAGCTTAGTGGACGTTGTAGTTATATTTTGCTATTCATTAAAAATAACCGTAGCATTATTTCAATATATATATATATTCACTATCACTGACAACTACCCTTATTGGAGATCGGCCTGATATACATTAAACATTATTCACTCTCCCAGCATTTCGGAAATTATTGTTCACAATGGGTCGTTCATGTGTCGTCTTCTCTGATAATGAATATTATGTTGTGTTGATTCTATACTTCAAAACACAGTCCCAGTGAGGTCGCCCATGCAACGCCATTAGGCAGCAGAGCAAAAACGTATCGCGGGACTTACGCGAAATTTAAAGTGAAATTGGAAAGTTTACCAAATAATTAATATTCTTTTTGGATACCATCAAATATATGCTATGAAAACACAACTATCGATGAGCCAGTGAATGTTTTATGTATAAGCTGGTAATTGTTTTACGAATTATCAATGTTACGTTTCTTAGATACACTTGTCGAACAGATCATTACACATATTATAAACGTGAATATTTCTGTCAGATCGTGCCATATTATAAACGTGAATATTTCTGTCAGATCGTGCCATTACTGTTCTCGTGGGTGGTTAAATACATTATTCTATGCTAAGTGTTACAGATTAGGACTTTAATATTTGCTTTATTTCTGGTTTTGTTTCTATGTGCCCAATTTCCTGTAATTGTGTAATTCAATGTTCAAATGCGATTCTTGTGTCCGAGTAACCTGAACGACGAAGGGTTAACATTTCATATATAATACGTAAAAATGTAATGTATAATTGCATTGGACATGTGGACACCAATATCTCGGTCATATCATCGACCGTTATTTTGCCTCAACCATATTTCACCTGGGCATGGCCATTGAAATCTTCATCAACTTACAATCATTCATGTGTTGGTGTCACCAAAAATAATATAAAGAAGAATGTCATATTAGAAAACCAACGACAGAACGATAACCGAGCACGCACAGAAAAGGGATAATACTGATAACACACAAACTTGTTGATGTCGTCGCAGCTGAACTGTTTACCATTGTAGCACGTGTTTCATATCAAGTTTCATGTTTCTCGCACAGGAAACTGCACTGCTGGAGACATGATACAGGGTAAGACTTGCAAGGCGTGTCCACTGGGTACATACCAGGACGAGAAGTGGCAGACAGAGTGTAAACGTTGTGGAGACAAGATGACCACGTCTAGGAAGGGAGCAACAACTGTACGAGACTGCTTCTGTAAGTGTGTCTTGTTTGTACGTCCTTATGATTACTTTGAGACACCACGAGGCAGTTAGGTTCTGTGTTCACCATATGCTTATTTTGCTAGTATTATAATTATGATCACCATCTTGATTGGACCTCAGGTTCCACAAACATGTACGTAATGAACAAGCAATGTTTCAAAGAGTATAACAATAATTTTATATATGTATTTTTTGCATTTGCTTTTACTTTTTTACGTTTAACGTATGTGTAAGAGAATGAAAAATTATACTATTACGTTCCTTTTTTAGAGTAAAATTGCTATGTATACAATGAAGCAACATTGCAAAAACGAGATGCTGTATATAGTGGCGGCCGAAGTAGCAGAACTGCAATATTGTTACAGCCACCGACTCCTGTCACAACGGAGCGAACAACTGCACTACACATGTCAATGGAGGAACATGTACTCTCGTGGGTGACGGGCCAGATTACACTTGTGGCTGCAGAGAAGGGTGGATTTTGGACAGTGATTCGTCATGTACACGTAAGACAAGTTGCAAGCAACCTTGGCAGTTGTATATACAATATCCCAACTAGTAATGTAATGGGCGTATCGCAACCCCGTGTGCATAGACTAAACTAGTATGTGTGTTTCTTAACCTTTAAGCAGAATATCACCGAATGATTGTTTAGTAAAATGCCTTTTGAAATATAATTGTCAAAGCGCTGTATAAAATGTAACCACATGCACATGCGGAATCACTCCGTGGCTACTCATCTAGCGTATCAACATCTGACGAATGCCCACTTTTGAATAAACTTCGAGACATATGAGTTTGCAATTAAAATACTTTATATATGACATATTATTCGGCAGGTGCTTCACGTATTCGAAGATAATAAGATAATTAAATTTCACTTCACAGTTAACGTAACACCTTTCACTTGTCTAAGCGTTTCCCCAAGTTCTCTTTTTATATCAAGTCACTTGAGGTACACACAAACTTGGAATTGTTGTAATGGTATGGCCTTTTTTACAGACTGTATTCCAAGGCAGCGTCTGTCCAAATGCAAATGCCTCGTAACTACTAAAACTAATGCGTATACTTATTGATTTGTAGACAAGTGTAACAGAGGTTTCTGCCTCAATGGCGGAACGTGTAACAAAGATATTCCGGAAAGTCCCGTGTGCAACTGTGCTGATGGATATGAAGGTGTCCGTTGCAGTAACAGCAAAGCAGGTAAAGTTACCTATCTGTTCAGATACTCACACTAACACTACCACTATTATATGTATACTATTTGGCATTTATTTTGTCATCATTTAGTTGTCAGAAAGAAGCAACTCATACATCTGCTGCAAAAATGAATGTTCCAATGAATTGGATATATATATATTATATATATATATATATATATGTATATATATATTATATATATATATGATATATATATATATATATATATATATATATTTATATGTATATATATATATATATACATATACATATATATATACATATATATGTAATATACATATATATATTATATAACATTGTATATAATATAGGTTTATTATTATTTATTAATATTGCATGTATTTCATTAACTCATTAGTAATTAATTAATTTATTTATTTATTAGTTATATCAAAACATTTGTTTGGCCAAAGGTCCAGCCAAGCAACCAAGAACGGGTGGTTCTTTGTACGTCATCGGAGGTGGTGCAGGTGGCTTGGTTCTGTTACTTCTCGGTGTCATTCTACTGGTCGTCTGCTACTGCGCCAGGTACGACCATAAGACAAAGTAGGTTGGGAAGAATATAATAAGATTCCATTAAACATAAGTATGTGGGGTGTTGCGTTGCACGCAGACATCTGCATTGTGCTTACGAATCCTACCTACCTACTCTGATTACATATTCAGTTTTTGATATTAGTATATGCATACAATGAATGATGTCCAACTCGCCGTTCGGTGTTTGCACTTTCAGGAGGAGGACGTCTCCGGATTCAAGTGCCGAAAGACAATTTCCCCCGGCATTTCAGAACCAGGCCTACGAACTAAGCAGCGAACCGCATATTCAGGCTGTGGATGAACCAGAGCACGCCTACGAAACTCTCAGCGAAGCCACCATGGACAGAAGAGGCTGCAGTGGCCCGTAGACCGCAGGGGTCCGTCGAAAGGAACGGGCTCGTACGCCGGACGAACACTACAAGAAGAAGGGGTCTGCAGTAATCACAATTTCCTAGTTGGTTTTACTGATGCCATGTATGTCATTCATTGTGGTTCCGAAGGAAGGAAACATAGTTTAATGATATTGGACAACACAACATGGTTTCCTCGTAGGCAGTAAATGTGTGAGTGTGTGCGTGTATTGGTGCGTGTGTCTGTGCGTGCGTGCGTTTGCATGTTATTGCTTTATGTTACACTGAACGTACGACCTGTCATGCACACTAACCTTTATGTTAATGATAAGGGTCGGAACAACTACTCATTACATATTCACGCATCCATGGTCTGATATGTAATGAGTATTTCCATATATATATATATATATATATATATTATATTATAATATAATATATACATATATATATATATATACCTAATATATATATATATATATATATATATATATATATATATATATATATATATATATATATTAGGGTTCCAAAAATTTTAAATTAAACACGCATACGAGCTAAAGAGATGAGGTTGGGTGAGAAAATAACTGTGCTAAAATTTCATAGAAATCCATTGAGAGGAACAGACCTCTCAACGCACCCAAAATTGATCGCATAGTGATACATTTAAGAACTTTTCAATTTGACAGCCACTTGTGTTCAATAGTGAACAATTAAATGTGCTATCCTATGTACGTTTTGGTAGATTTGGACTCATCAGGTCCTGGACCCATTCAGCTTGACTGCCCAAGCAACTGTGGTAAATGTGCATAAATCCAAGATGGCCACTGATCAGATCTTAACAAAATATTTTAGAAACACGTATCTTAGAATTATGTGTAATACCTCTTTTTAGGGGTGATTAGGTATGTAGAACCCATTTCTGATGTGAAAATTTCATTTTACGTTCAGATTCAGAAGGTCAGGTAAAGGTCAACGTTGACCTCTCGGCAGACAACAAATGGAAACTTCTATGAAATTATAATTTAGTTTAGTCAAAAATATAAATGGATAATCGTACAATATATGACACATTTGTTCTTGAGAAAAGAGTATTTAGTCATAATTTTAATTATTTGAAACACGAACACGTGGTCACACATGTTATATGTTGTACATAAAACAAGTATCGTTAATAACTTTGGCACTCATATTTTCTTTGAGATAATTTCCTGCATTAAGTAATTATGTGTGAAAGACATTGTAAATATGTTACGAGGAATGAACATATTTTTTACCGTGACGTAAAATGAATAATAATATAGCTCAATACATACGTTTTTAGTGAAACAAATTTATTACACCATGATGAACATATGAAAGTCCCGGGCTGAACATTTGTAATAAGAGAAACATACACAGGATGTGTGTATCATAAAGAGCAAGAACAATAAGCGGAACCTATCGCATGTGTTTCTACGTTCAATGCAGGAGAGATTTTGATGACGGTGACTCGTGACGAAGATGCATTTTGGTAATGTGTTCACCGTGATCTTCTATCTCATTGGTGCGGCCAACTCTGGCAAAAACATGATCCGTGACTTAGCGAAGGCGACACAGACGTGTTTGTCCTTCTGGTATGTTGGATAAAGTGGGAGGAGATTAGAGTGCAAGGTGCAGATGGAGCGGTGGGATGTGAAGAACTAGTAACTTATAATATCATATTTTAATTCGTTAACAAACATTTGTGAATTTTAAGCCATATAAAATATATCCGTCATGTACATCCAAGTATGTACAATTGCTGTCAATACATGTATGTGAACTAAAAGTATAAAATATTGCTTGATCAATTTAAGAACACATACTTTAGCTAATTATTGAATAACTCACTAATTAGTTTGGCATCTGCACAGATAAACGGTATTACACAGATAAACTGCACACTAATTGTATATGTGTTTAGTTAGTAATATATTATGCAAACGCCAAATGCTTTTTGTTAAAGTTGCATTTAGATTTATTTCATTTTTAAATAAAAAAATGTCTAGTGAACCATATATAATTGCATAGAAACTTTGTTTACATAATACGCAATATTAAGATAAAACGGCGCATATCACAGAATATTATAAACGTTTGTCATCGTGTCGTACATTTATTATTGCGCTTGGTGACCGGCAATTTTAGACAAAATACATTTATCGAGTAACGTATCAAATTGTAGAGCGACATAAAAATAATAAGATAGAATGTATCCACAAAGTCAGTCAGTATATATATATATATATATATATATATATATATATATATATATATATATAAAAAAAAGTTTCATGCTGCCTGTCTTAAATCAGCTCAATACTAACCGGGAATGCACATTTAAGTAAAACGTGGGTGAATGCAGTTATTTTCATGTGGTCATATAATAATTATTGTATGTAAAGCACCAAACAGATACATTTTAAATACATCACCCAACATGTTATTCCAGGAGAGTGTATTTAATGAATGCTGTAGTGCTCAACTCCACCTGTCACCAGCTCGACATTAACGCAATTTCGTTCACCTCACGTTGCCGGCGAAGGTTGCAAAATAAATATATATATATATAAATTTCATGCTGCCTGTCTTAAATCAGCTCAATACTAACCCGGAATGCACATTTAAGTAAAACGTGGGTGAATGCAGTTATCTTCATGTGGTCATATAATAATTATTGTATGTAGAGCACCAAACAGATACATTTAAAATACATCACCCAACATGTTATTCCAGGAGAGTGTATTTAATGAATGCTGTAACGTAACGTGTGCTACTAGACGTATTGCAGATGTATGATTACTTTAGTAAGTAACCCTATTGAAACTTGGTGTGTATCATATGTGTTTTGCGGTCAGGGTAGGTCTCGCGGTAAAGCACCGGATATAACCTTTACAAGATCTGGTGGCTTGTAACTTATATCAGTGGAGGGGACGGCTGAACGGCGACTCAACTCCACCTGTCACCAGCTCGACATTAACGCAATTTCGTTCACCTCACGTTGCCAGCGAAGGTTGCAAAATAAATTAAAATACGTTGATCTGATGTCTATCTCAACGGCAGTAAAGGATCCCACATACGGGGTAAATGGGTAACCTGTCGTGGATTACAACGTGATGGTCTCTATCTCTAACCCTCTGGATCTTGCTCCCAACGGTCGGAGTTGCTTAGTGTAGTGCGGAAGCAGGCAGTGTACCCAGTACATATGTCATATCATTGAACGTTATTTGTTCTATATCAACGTGTACACAGTATATATATGCTGTATGATTGGACATTATATGGACGTGCATATATATGTGTGTGTGTGTGTGTGTGTGTGTGTGTGTGTGTGTGTGTGTGTGTGTGTGTGTGTGTGTGTGTGTGTGTGTGTGTGTGTGTGTGTGTGTGTGTGTGTGTGTGTGTGTGTGTGTGTGTGTGTGTGTGTGTGTGTGTGTGTGTGTGTGTGTGTGTGTGTGTGTGTGTGTGTGTGTGTGTGTGTGTGTGTGTGTGTGTGTGTGTGTGTGTGTGTGTGTGTGTGTGTGTGTGTGTGTGTGTGTGTGTGTGTGTGTGTGTGTGTGTGTGTGTGTGTGTGTGTGTGTGTGTGTGTGTGTGTGTGTGTGTGTGTGTGTGTGTGTGTGTGTGTGTGTGTGTGTGTGTGTGTGTGTGTGTGTGTGTGTGTGTGTGTGTGTGTGTGTGTGTGAGCGTGATGTGTGTGTGTGTGGATGTGGGTGTGGATGTGGATGTGGATGTGGATGTGGATGTGGATGTGGATGTGGATGTGGATGTGGATGTGGATGTGGATGTGGATGTGGATGTGGATGTGGATGTGGATGTGGATGTGGATGTGGATGTGTTACAGTGATGACAACAATTGATAGAATTGAGCTGCATTAACCGATCATATTATCATTACGTTTTATGCATTTGTACAACTTGCACCAGCATAATGTTGACGTCACTGTTGGCAATAAAGCACATTGTTCTTTTCCGATTTGAATGTGTTAGTTGCATTTAGGAAAATAATGCTAGCCGGGTTTAACTATAAACTTATTATCTCGTGTTCCTACACCGAATATACATTTCCTATTTCGACGGCACCAAACATGGTAATCGCCCAACTTCGATGGCGCGATTATTCAATTAAAAATCAGTTTCCAATCATGCTGGTAACGGCCCACATGTCTTAACTTCCTCGTGGCCTGTTCGACTATCCCTGTCGCATCAAACGCCTGTTACACATATTGTGATCCGAAAGGAAAATCTTTTTTGAAGTCATATCACTGTACTAACAGGTGCACAGGAGCCCGTCCTCGAAAAAATGAGGAGGACAACTCTGGCCTGATCACATGCCACATCACACACCCCGACTTGCGAAAATATCAATAGGGCCTGTAAGTGGGTCACGATACATGGCGAGACTCCGCGCGACTGGAGCTGATTGGGGTCTGAACACAAGAATAATATTCTAACGATGGATGACAGTTGTAGCTTCCGACTGATGAATACTAGGAAAATCAGTCATAAATATCTTGTGTTATACCTTTCTTATCTTAAATGTCCGATTTAATATTGAGTTTACCACACTATCATAGGCACATAGCGATTTACGTAGTGCAGATAATAAACACGATTTTAGGCTGCCTTTTACGGGATTGCGTTTTACATGCTGTACGTTGTGGTTTCGATAAACACTTATATCTGACAAGTTGTCTAAATGCACATAATCATAACACATGTATACGTTTGCCCCAAACAGGTTGTACTGCCCGAAAAATGGCACTCTTCATTATTAGTCAAGATCGCCAAACACAAGTACTTGCCGCAAATGCCAGGGCAACCACCATAATAATTGATTAAAATTCATGATTTCCGTGATCATTGTCACCGGCAAAGTGTTCCATTGCTTCTGCTTGTAATATTCCTTCGGACAATATAACTGAAATACGCTATTTCGGGACAGTTCGATTATTACGACCAAAACAAAACAAAGTCCTATATGTTAACATTGAGTATATGGACCTCCTGCCCCCAACTGCCCCCAGCCTCGTTTTCGCGCGCGAGAATTGCACGCCCTATTGGTGAAAAAAATCAGAAACAAAAACAGAACGTTACGTTAAATGACGGAATGTGGAAACGGCACGTATAATCCGTACCTTAACATAGACGGCGCTGGCGTTCAGCATGTAACTTACAACGTGTAACGTTATTAAAATGTATAAATAATGACACTATATTTTACACGATATAGCACCATATCCAATTATAATTGTTCGTGGCATTTTACAGCACATATAACCCATACACATTGGGCAAATACATATTCATTTTTATAAAATAGCAGTACGGAAAATACTGGAATAAAAAACAGGCATCTAATATAATAACCACACAAAACAATAATTATGTATTAATTTATATATGGTAATTTAAACTGCATTAGAAATCCATTGGAATGTTTCTAAAATAATTATTTGGAAAATAAAATAAAATCCAGTAATTCAATAAATATACTAAACTAATAAAATAAGCTACACATATATGTAAAATAGAATGTATTCAGTGAGTATTCAGTTGAACTAACGTATGTAGGAATACTAAATAAATAAATAAATATAATATAAACAGGTTTAGACGAAACTAATGCGGAAACTAAATCCACAATACCAAGTCCCAACTACCCAATGGAAATTCAACTAGATAAATTGCTTTATCGCATACGACAGAAACAGAGTTTTTTCTCATGGGGGAACTTAATACTGTTTGAAAGATAAAAATAATGAAAGGGTAGAACTGGGAAAATAAGTGTAATTACACAGATGTTATCTGGATGTTGTCACTCTATGAATCAGCCAGCCAGACCAGTTATTGATCCTCAGTTTCCTACACTCCTAATTATCCGGGATTAGGGGTGTCACGAAATCGTTAAATTAACCGGGACAAACATGTCAGTGTGTGACACCGAGTTTTGCCGGAGTCCGTGCTACTGGGCTGACAACGAACCATGCTGGGACTGCAGAATCAACGTGTTGTATTTTGCCTGAAATAAAGCCATTCTTATTGTTATCTGACGTTACAAACGTTACATGGTTTCATAAGTCGGGATACGTGATAGCTGCAACAAGTGAAAAGTAAGAATGGCAAGATTTAATCCTCCTGCGCCGTTTTCGTTCAAGCCGAACGAATTGCCCGAATGGTTGGACGAATTTGCAAGATTTCGAATCGCAACAAAGCTCCACAAAGAAGAGGGTGACGTGCAGAGAGACTCGTTGTTATATGCAATGGGGGGACAACAAGCAAACAGAATCTTTCGCACAATGACGTTTGTTGCGCCAGAAGAGACACTGGTGAGCAACTTAACGGAGTATTTTATTCCGCAACGAAATGTGATTCACGAACGATGTATATTTCAAAGCCGACAGCAGCTAGTAAATGAAAGTGTTGAAGAATTTGCAAGAGAACTATATACACTTGCCGTACATTGCAAATATAAAGAACAGACCAACGAAATGGTAAGGGACCGCTTTGTTATAGGAGTGAGGGACCTACAATTAATCACCAACCTGAGTCTCGATAAAGCAATGACAATTGCTAGACAGCATGAACAAGTCAAACTGCAAATGCGAGAACAACAGCTTGAACAGGATCAACATGTCGCAGAAGCGAAAGTATCCCCGAGTCCGAGAACAGCTGGTCGATACACGAAGCCGAAGGACAGACATACTGCCAGTAAGTACCGTTACTCGATGCCAAGGGACCGCCTGACTAGAATGTGTGAACGCTGAGGTTACGCAGAACATTTGCGCGGAGGGAGTTGCCTTGCGCTGGGACAGAGGTGCAATAAATGCAATGTAAAAGGACATTTTGCTTCTGTTTGTCGCTCGAAGCGTAACACTGTGAATTTTGAACTCCATAAAGCGTATGAAGTCGAACGCGAAGGGACAAAACCATATCGTGGCAAAGCCGAAAGTGACGGAAGAGGACTGTTTGTCGATCACATCGAAAGTGACCGAACCAAGCCACAGGTTGAAACTGGTCAATCGACTGCGTTCCTCAGTGTGGTTGACTGCACGAGAAGAAAGACGCTTGGTTCGTAACTTTGAAAATGAAGCGGATGCGACTTCGTTTCAAAATCGACACCGGCTCTGACGTCACGATAATAACAAAGAAGATATGGTTGGCAATGAAAGACAAACCGAGACTAGAACCAACAGCCGTCCGTCTCAACAGTACTGGTGGACAGCTAAAGGCGTTTGGTCAGTTAATGTAAGTCACGAAGCATAGGAACACGGTTTATCGCTTCAACGTGATCGTCATTGAAGGGGAGATAATGACGAACCTACTATCGCGAGACGTCACTGCAGACATGGGTCTCGTGTGTCGTCTGGAGCAAGTTGACGCATCGGGTGATGATGATGCTAGAATTGGCCTCATGAAGACCGAACCTGTCACAATAAAGCTGAAGGCAGGGGTTGAACCACTGTGCTTAACATCTGCGAGACGTGTACCTTTCCCTCTAATGGACGCTGTTAAAGCAGAACTCAATAACATGGTTGAGTCATCAGATCTGTGACAGAACCAACGGATTGGTGCGCTGCGATGGTTCCGGTCATCAGGAAAACCGGAGCTGTGCGTATCAGCGTCGACTTGAAGCAACTGAATACAGCAGTTCGACATGAACACCATATGCTTCCTTCGCTGGAAGATGTAGCGCCTAAACTTGCCGAGTCGAAAATGTTCTCGACTCTAGACGAAGACAGCCAATTGTTGAATACCTTCATAACACCATTTGGACGTTATGCATTTTCCAGGCTGCCATTTGGAATTTCCTCCGCCCCCGAGATATTCCAACGCAAGATGTCGACACTACTCGAAGGACTGGTCGGGGTAGAAGTGATCATGGACGACATACTGGTTCATGGTCGTAACAGGGAAGAACACGACGCCCGTCTCAATGCTGTCCTAAGGATAATCAACGACTCGGGCCTGAAAATCAACACAAATAAATGCGTGTTCAGAAAAACCGAACTGACGTATTTTGGTCACCTGATTGGGGGTGATGGCAGCAAGCCAGATCCAGAGAGGGTTGAAGCTCTACTGGAACTGTCACGTCCGAACAACGTTAGCGAACTGAGACAAGTGTTGGGTATGTTTCAGTACCTGGCCAAGTTCGTGTACGACATGTCGTCAGTGAATAAACCGATGACTGACTTACTCAAGTCTGATGTCTTCTGGTCAAGGGACAAGGCACAACAAGCTTCGTTTGATAAGACGAAAGAACTGTTGACGACTACACCGACGTTGTCCTACTACGACTCAATGAAACCGACGGTAGTGAGTGCGGATGCAAACAGTTACGGAATCGGTGCTGTGCTGATGCAATCTACTGATGGAATCCTCAAACCAATCGCGTTCGCGTCAAGTACGCTGACGACCGCGGAACAACGGTACGCCCAAATAGAAAAAGAGATGCTTGTAGGTGTCTGGACGTGCGAGAAATTCCGAAGATATCTCGTTGGATTGAAGGAATTCAAACTACTTACCGACCATCGACCATTGGTACCGCTTATGAACACGAAACGCATAGATGACGCACCGCTGCGTTGCCAGCGATTGTTCATGAGGGCCATGCGATTTAAACCGATTGTTGAATACGTTCCCGGAAAGCAACTCGTGCTCGCAGATGCTCTGTCCAGAAAGCCGCTGATTGGACGCGAATCTCGAATCGATGACATCGAGCTGTCAGACGATATAACAGCTCTTGTTGACGCAGTTCAACAAAACTGGCCCGTGACGGAAGATCGTTTTACCGAGATCAGAGTCGAAACATCGACAGATCCTATAATGAAATCAATCACAGATTTCATAGCGAATGGATGGCCTAGTCATAAAAGTGCTGTTCCGCACTCTGTGCGAGACTACTAACGCGAGAGAGCGCTACTCTCATTGAGTGATGGTGTTGTCACATATAAACTCCAAATTGTGATGCCTCCAAAGATGCGAGACGACGCTTTGCGACGACTTCATGAATCGCACCAAGGCATCTCGAAATGTCGCGAATGAGCAGCCAGTGCTATCTGGTGGCCCGGTATCAGTTGCGACATAACGAGGTTTATCGATCGCTGTGATACTTGCCGATGCAATCGACCGACACAGAGAGAACAACCTATTTGTCCGGTTGAACTATCCGGAAGACCTTGGGAAAAAGTCGCCATGGATATCTTCCACTACAAGCGAAATGACTATCTCGTCATCATCGACTACTACTCGCGCTGGATCGCAATCAAACAATTGACCAGTCTAACGTCTGACTGCGTGATCAGCCGCGTCAAGACCGTATTTACCACGCATGGTGGTGGTATCAGACAACGGAAGACAATTCGTCTCGGACGAATTCAGGAAATTCGCAAAATCATGGTGCTTCGCTCAACATACCACAAACCCATATTCTCCGCAAGAGAATGGGATGGCAGAGCGAGCTGCGCAGACGGCGAAAAGAATGCTAGACCTCGACGAACCGGAGATTGGTCTGTTGAACTACCATGCGTCGCCCCACAGTGCAATCGGCGTATCTCCGGCAGTGGCACTAATGGGTCGTCAACTCGCCACACGACTGCCCGTTGTGAGAGAACAATTGTCGCCACGTCAACGCCGAGATGGGGACATCCGAAACTCCGATCAACGTGCCAAAACATGTAGCGATACTACGATCGGCGACATGGTGCAAATTACAGCCGTTACAATATGGCGAACCAGTGTTGCTGAATTTGGATGGGGAGAAGCAGTGGTCGACACCAAGCACTGTGTTCAGAAGTGTCCCGCAGAACCGGTCATATATTGTGAAAAACCGGTGCAGGTATCTGCTATCGCAGAAATCGAAAGCACCTCCAATGTGTGCCGAACGTGCTTCCACCAGTGCCCAACAATATGCCTGATGATACGGACATTCAGGCCAAGTATCCAGGCCAAATCTTGCCGCCGGACGGTCCAGGTGATGAAGTCGTGCCGCCGGATGATCCCGGTGATACAGTCGAGCTGCCAGTGGACGTTCCCGCCGGACTGAATAAGTCGACAGTGTATATCAGGTGTGGCCGAGCAGTCCGTCGGCCGGTAAAATTTGAGTAACATTACGTGGTTCGATTTGAACTTTGAAAGAGGGGAGATGTCACGAAATCGTTAAATTAACGGGGCTGACAACGAGCCATGCTGGGACTGCAGAATCGACGTGTTGTATTTTGCCTGAAATAAAGTAATTCTTATTGTTATCTGACGTTACAAACGTTACAGGGGACATGGCTCCTTATCTCCTCCTCTGTTACTCAGCTGATAAAATAGCTGGTGAACAGTTGTTGGACATTCGATAAGCCTAACTGCAACTGTCTAGTGACTGCTGAACGCCAATTCTATCAACATGTTTTATTAGTAGGGTGCACGTAAAAAGAATCATTGTTGCTATCGCTGAATTGGTGGCATGCAGTAATATCCCAAAATAACAAATGTTTCCTCCTTGATGTGAGCCCTCCGTATGCATATAATATTGCTGCATAATAGTGCACTGTTTCTTTGTGTAACAGAATGTTGACTTCCTACAACACTAGTAGAGTGTATCCATTACTAACCACTGCATGGTGCTGTGTCATTTGCAAGTGTTTGTGTTTCCGTTGTCTGATTAACAATTTAGCATATGCAATGTGCGTTCAAGGGTCCCTCATATCAACTCTTTATTTTACAAGGACATGTTTTGGTAGTTAGGCCAAGTTCAGTAAAACCTGTCTTGTGCTGTCTCTGTCATGAGCGACCACGCTTCATGAACGACCGTTTTCCTAGGCACGGATCGTTTCTGATTAAAAATGAACCCGCAACGACTGACAAACGCAACCAGCGTCCACACAAACTGTCCACGCGATCGTCGTTTCACCTTCACATGCTAACATAGTACATAGTAGTTTGTCTACAATGATATAAATCTTCAAATGGATCATAATTTATTTGGAGAACTGTCGTGCGTGATTCAGGGAAAATGCGTGTCGGCACCGCTTCTGGATGCTACGCCTTTCGCCGACATAGGTTGCAGCAAATCGAAAACCCGCACATGTAAACATATTTGTATACTCATGAGTTCTTGTCAGCAAGAAAATTTACTGGTTTACACTGCGGATGTAGCAGTGAATCGATGTCGAAAGATAAACGAAAATTACAACGAGTATAGGATCTAAAGCGTGTAGATACACTCATGTTATCGCGCGATATTTAGGGCCTAGCTTCTTGCGATAATGAGACCATTTGTCGCACGAAGTACGGAAATTACATTTTGTTTGACGATATCGTATTTGTTAACAATATTGCTATGATAAGCCAGCGAGTGCTTTGAGCACGCAAGGTTATATTACTAAAATGCGTTGCCCTGGGGCTGCCGCGTTTTCCGAGTTGTTTTACCTGATAAACGTAACTTACTCTGGTTTAAAAACAAAACTAATTTTGTTAATAAGACAAAATCAAACTTGTGGCATTTCTAATATAAATATTCATGTGTACAACAACAAAATCCATAGCTCAACTAAATCCAGTCTGATATAACATGGTGTGTTAAAAATAATTCAAGTTGCAACCATATGTCTATAATTTTATGTTAAATATTTTTTATTTGTAAAAACAGTTGTGGTAATAATTTAGTAGTTACTATAACATGTATGTATTCGAATTTTACCGACATGATTTTTGATCCCCATATTAACCTTTGGTCGATGGTTTCTATCGTACACAAGTGTGTGTATTGTTTGTGTGTGTGTTGTGTGTGTGTGTGTGTGTGTGTGTGTGTGTGTGTGTGTGTGTGTGTGTGTGTGTGTGTGTGTGTGTGTGTGTGTGTGTGTGTGTGTGTGTATATATATATATATATATGTATATACATACACACACACACTTGTGTACGATAGAAACCATCTCAAATGTCACTTTACATCAGATCTTAGAGGAAACTTATTAGCATAAGATATTCTAACTTTGACTGATCATAATATATATATATTATACAAATAACATTTATACGTAATTAGTACGTGCGTGCGTGCGTGCGTGCGTGCGTGCGTATGTATGTATGTAGGTATGTATATATATATATATATATATATATATATATATATATATATATATATATAATAAATATAAATAAATAATTGTCAAACTTCTATATCTACGAAATGTTGGTATTATTTTTGCTATATCTAGCAAACCAGGTAAATGCTTCACATGTGATGGTTTTCATAATGTAAATAATGTATTTTGGCTACAATTTCAGATTGATATGGGTGTCATCAATGACATCAGCGTTGAGGACTTACGTAAATACCTGCCTATCAAGGGTGACAGAGTAGCTGTCAAAGCTTTTGTGGAGCAAACTGAAACTGAAAATAACAAGAGGAATTTATCCTTGATTGAGAACCTTAAGAACCGCATGAAATTGGCACGAACACCTAAGCCAAACCATTCGTCAGACATGGATGATGGGGAAGTGGGATGTAGGTGGGAGAGGACGTCACCGGCTGTGACAACTTGTTTAACATCGGTGATTTGTAAACTATTAGAAAGACTAATTAAATATCACCTGGTTGATTTTCTTGTTAAAAATAAATTGATAAACCCATCTCAACATGGGTTTTTTTAAACGAGGTCATGCTTAACAAATATGTTATGTTTTTTGGAAGATGTCACAAAGTGGGCAGATGAGGGATCACCAGTAGATATAATCTACTTAGATTTTAAAAAGCCTTTGACAAAGTGCCACACCAAAGACTACTACTTAAACTAAAGGCCCATTGCATAGGAAATGGAATGATCAACTGGATAGAAAATGGCTTATTGATAGAAGACAAAGAGTAGTAGTTGATGGGGAGGTTTCAAACTGGAAAGCGGTTTTGAGTGGAGTACCGCAGGGATCAGTACTGGGACCTATTTTATTCTTAATATATATCAATGATTTGGATGATGACATAACAAGCAAGGTGTTGAAGTTTGCGGACGACACAAAAGTGTTTAGGAAAATTAAAAGTGATGCAGATAGACAGCATTTACAAGATGATCTTAATAAGTTGATAGAATGGTCTGAGAAGTGGCAAATGCTGTTTAATTTTGGAAAGTGTAAGTGCCTTCACACAGGACATGGGAATGAAGATGCACAATATACAATGGGTGATACTGTACTAAATACTACCTTAAAGGAAAAGGACTTAGGGTTAACTATTAGTGCTGACATGAAGGTATCAGAGCAGTGTGGAATTGCAGCAGCGAAGGGAAACCAATTCTTGGATTAATTAGGCGAAATATAGTGTACAAAGAAAAAGAACTAATAATACCGCTGTATAAAACAATAGTTAGGCCTCACTTAGAATATTGTATACAAGCATGGAGGCCATATCGCAAGAAGGATATTGATATGCTAGAAAGAGTACAAAGGAGAGCAACCAAAACTCAGGAATATTAGTTATGAAATGCGTCTAAAAGAATGTGGTTTAACAACACTAGAAACCAGAAGATTGAGAGGAGATCAGATTGAGGTGTTTAAATTATATTGAATGGGTATGAAAATATTGACAGAAATATGTTTTTCACAGTCAAGGAAGAGAGAAGGACTAGAGGACATGGAGTTACATTAGCAAAGAAGCAATGTAGACTGGATATTAGAAAATTTTCATTTTCACAAAGAACAGTAAACGAATGGAACAGATTATCAGCTGATTGTGTAGGTGCTAGTAGTGTTAATATATTTAAAAATAAAATCGACATATACCTAAGACGGGCGGGGTATACCTAGATATATAGGTTGGACTATCGATAAGCCAAATGGCTTCCTAGTCCACCTGCCATCTAGAGTTGAATCTCTAGGTGGCAATCTTGTTAAATCTATATCTTGTTAAAGTTGGAGAAACAGAACTGCATCAGATTTATGTCAATTGCATCACCGGTGAAATCGCCTCTGTCTTTCAAGGCTCTGAGGGTATCCATCCAAAATTGAGCACACTCCTGTCTCAAGACGTACCAAAAGCTTTCTATACTTTGGTTGTGCATGCTTGCTCCATATAGGAAACGCTCTTGTCCAGATAAGAATGTCTGCATTCGCGCTAAGTGACTATTTTCAGTCCCCATATCTCCGCGGACCAGTTGCGGACAACCTGCTAGTTCGCCTATACTAAGCCTATATGTTCCGTATAATTGCCCAGCCTGTCGGCACTTCAGATGCATCCAGCGGTAGCCATGCTGGTTCCTGTATCATAAAACAACACGTGTATCCACTTTTACCCTAGTCCACAGTGCCTTTATTACCTCAGTCTTGTATTACCGTAAAGTGCTGTATTTAACACCATGATAATCTCATTACATCTTCCCTTCTTGCTTTAACTAAAGTACATTATAAGTTTTATGCACATTAGTTCTGCACATTTTGATGTTATCTCACAAGTTCGTAAGTCTTCATTCACTGTTCTTAACTGTTCACTTCGTATCAGTCCAATTAAAGGCATGACTACTCCTGATTATCTACTTTATACGCAAAGAAACTTGCATTTATAACTAGAAACCAAGGTAGACTGCCCTTTGTTTCGTCTAATGTTATATGAATGGGATTATTCTGCCCATTGCTCTCACTTTAGTCGTGTACATAACGACTCGGCAGCTTGATGATGGATTTCATGTGACTTATGGTGTTTGTGGACGACAGATCATCTAGTTTGGCCACTTCTGGGTAGTTTGATGTATTGTCGACAATAGTGCTGGTTCGATACCAGGTTTTGTTCGATACCGATCGATACCTGAATTTTGTTCGATACTCGATACTCGATACTCGATACTCGATACTTACGTTGTAATTAAGTCTAATTTTCACATAGAACACAGTTCCCAGTACAAGCACAGTATGCAACAGAAGTAGTGCTGGTTCGATATCAGAACTCTTAGATACCAATCGATATATTACTGGTTCGATACCAGAATTCTTCGATACCGATCGATATATTACTGGTTCGATACCAGAATTCTTCTATATCAATCGATACTAGATTTTTAGTCGATACTCGAAATTTACCTTATAAGTGTAATTCTGTACAGTAGAGATCTTCAAAGAAACACTACTATCCACTTAAAGACTAATGCCACAGAAACACAAAATGTTTCACTTGTAGGGAAATATGTGACAATTTTATAGTCATGCAAACAATGATTAATATGCAATTTTCAATTTATGTAAGTACACAAACAACAGTTTCAATATAATTGATTACTGTTGTAAAAATAAAAGGTAACTGTAATATAATATTAAAACAAGACAACTGCAATAAAATACCTAGTGACAAATTTATTAATTAATGGCACTGAATTATTTTAAATTAATAACAGTACTTCACCCCAGCTGTATGTAAATACACTTTAATATAGCAGCATAAAACATACAAATAATATGTTATTATTATACAAAAACACTTATCACTTATAATAGTGTCACTGCCAGCACAGCTGAACCCTCACTGTTATAACTTTTTTATTATTAATTCTATCATAAAGATAATTGTGATTTAGCATCGAAACTGTATAGATGATTACAATAAAAAAATCACTAATTAATAATTGAATTAAATTACAATTGTACTTCCCAGTTCACACCAATATTTGTTTTAATATAAAACTTAAATTACCACGTTATCAAGTACACATAACAAGCCCCATTATGTTTTTGCAACTGTTTTCAAGAACAGGTCAGTTTCTTTCTCTACCTCTGGTTCTGCCAGTGGTGAACCTGTTTGGCCAGTGCCAGTGTCACAGTGGCAGTAGATGCAGTAAGCGAATCGTCATCGTTAATCAGTCACGTCGTATATGTCACTTCTTGATGCTGTGGCCGCAGTTACTTAGTAGATTCGGCAATCGATGGCGATTCGCTTCGACTGTAACTTGATGTCCACTGCTTGCTCATTGTCGAATATTTCGAAAGAACACGTTCTCGAGTCAACGGCAATGCGACGTTGTCCACAACGTCAACGACAACGTCGACGACGTCGACATGCCGTACGATGAAAGTTGATCATCACGTTTTGATAGCTTCTTGATTGGTGACATGTTTCGTCAAATTCGATGTATTTCCCCCACTATCTTTGAGACGTTTCTAGCATAGCAGACAGTCTTTGTTGGAAAAGTGCCAAATTAGCGATGAACGTTCGACATGTTGTCGTTCGTCTTGGTTGTGGGCGTCGTGTACGGCAAATGGTGGCGCCACCAAACAACAACACAGCGCCACCAAACGGAACCCGGATAAACAAAGCCTCCGCTTCGCGCTCGAATAATGATTTATATTAACAATATTATTATTAAACTAGTTTCATAAATACTAGTGCGTGCAATAAATACTCTATAAAAATGCTATTGGGTGTGTGTTTTTGTACGCGTAACCGTAAGTAAAGTAGGGCGAAAGATGGCATCGTAGTGCCGCCACCAAGCGAGAGCGTCACGTACGAACCTTGGTTTGGATAACGAGGCTAAGCGAAGTCTGACCTAGTCTAAGATCGCACACAGAAAAGTTATTATACAGACTAACTCTACAATAAAGTTTTAGAAAACAATTCACATTTTATGTTATATTATTTTTAAACAACCACGCCTTAGTCAATTTAGGCTGCGAAGCGCTGTAGTGATAGCTCCCGTAAACAACGTCGTCATCAACAACGATGTTGCGTCTTCGCATCGACATCGTCGAATGGACTCGATGTCAAGTATCGAAATGTCGAAGGTATCGAAGGTATCGAAGGTATCGAAGGTATCGAAGGTATCGAAGGTATCGAAGGTATCGAAGGTATCGAAGGTATCGTAGGTATCGAAGGTATCGAAGGTATCGTAGGTATCGAAAGTATCGAAAGTATCGAAGGTATCGAAGGTATCGAACAGTGGGCGTTCGATACCAAAAATATCGAAGTATCGCGATACCACTAAATATCGGTATCGAACTTTCGTAAGTATCGCGATACTTCGATATATCGAATATCGAACCAGCACTAGACTCGACAACCACCAAGAAGTTCTTGCCAAACAGCGTGAATAAGTCTGCTCCTATCTTCCGCCAAGGTTTCTCGGGTATTTCATGTTGTTCCATTGGCTCTTTTGCCTGCTTGTACCTGTGTTTCTGACATGTACCGCATCGTCCTATGTGGTTTTCAATGTCGTTGTTGATGTTAGGCCAGTACATCACTTGTCTTGCTCTGGCCTGGCATTTTTCTATGCCTAGATGTCCTTCGTGAGTCTTCTTCAGCATATCACATTGTAGTGTTTTAGGTATGATAACTTTCGGTCCTTTCACCAACACCCCATCGATTTCAGTGATATCACCTCTGAAGTGGTAGCATGGTTTCAGTGATTGCGCATGATCACTTTCCCATCCGAAGTGCACTGCATTCAGGACATCTTGTAGTTCCTCATCGTCCTTTGTGTGGGTGGCAATCTTTTCCCACATTGGATCACTCACTTGTGCATTCTGTCTGATCATATCCACGTGTGCTTTGATCTCCTCTTCTGTGTTACTTTTCTTTACACTTCTGTCAAATGCACGTGACAGAGTGTCGGCTACTATCAGGTATTTTCCCGGTTTGAACTCGAGTTTCAAGTCATACCTTCTCAATCGCAGCATCATTCGTTGTAGACGAGGCGTCAGATCGCACAGATTCTTCTTGTGGAGTGAAACCAAGGGCTTGTGGTCGGTTTCTCCTATTACCGTAGCACCATACACATACTCATGGAACTTCTCACATGCAAAGACTAGCCCTAAAAGCTCCTTCTCAATTTAACCATAGTTCTTTTCTGCAGAGGTCATGGCACGCAAGATGAACGCAACTGGAAGCCAATTTCCATCGTGCTCCTGTAGAAGTACGGCTCCCAAGCCATCCTTTGAAGCATCACTCGATATTTTGCTTCTTCTAGCTGGATCATAGAACTTCAGGAGTGGTTCCGTCGTGAAGAAGTCTTTTATGTCTTGCCATTCCTTTGCCTGTTCGGCTTCCCACTGCCAGTCGTTCTTCTCGAGTAGCAGTTGTCTCAGCTAGGCTGTTGTCTTTACCGTCAAGTTCGGCACAAACTTGGCCATGTAGTTTACCATGCCAAGTGCTCTCTGTACTTCCTCTTTGGTCGTGGGTACTGGCATATTGCAAATTCCAGCAACTTTGTCCGGATCTGGCTTGATTCCCTGGTGTGTTTGCTTTTCTCCTAAGTACGTCAATTCTGAGACACCAAATACGCACTTTTTCTCGTTCAGTTTGAGTCCAGAGCGTCTGACGGTGGCCAACGCCCTCTTCAGTCGAGCGTCGTGCTCTTCTCTTGTTCGTCCCCAGACGACTATGTCATCCATGAAGACTTTGACTCATCTCTCGCTCTCGAACAGTTGCTGAATCTTGGCATGGGATATTTCTGGTGCACAGTTTATCCCATATGGAAGTCTTTTGAAGGAGTATCGGCCGAAAGGCGTAGCGACTGTACATAGCTGTGTACTCTCTTCGTCTAGCTGAATTTGGTAGAACCCTTGTGATGCGTCCATTTTTGTGAAGTACCTTGCATCTGCCATCTCACTGAGGATTTCAGACCTGTGTGGCAGGTGGTAGTGTTCTCTTCTGTGTTCTAGTTTTGTCGCAGATGTATCTTGCATGTCCCTTCCAAACAGCCTAGTCCCTTGAAGATATCCGGGTACTCTTTCTTTATTTCTGCACTTGTCAGGACCCCATTTTCTTTAACTGTGCAAACTTTCCGTACGCCACACTCTCTTGTCGCCAAGCCCAGTCGCTCACTGTCGCTGGCACCGATGAGTGACTGTCTTCCTTTGGAAACAACTACAAATTCTAGTCTATGTTTCTTTCCCATGTGGTTGACTGTAGCCATGCATATTCCAAGAGTTTCGATGTTTTCTTCATTGTGCGTTTTCAGCTTGGGACGTCGCTCTGTCAGTAGTTTTGGCTTACTGGCAAGCCCCTCATAATCACTCAGACTCAGTATATTCACCTAGGCACCGCTGTCTACTTTCAACGGCACAAGACTGTCACATACTGTCAACAAGGCGATCCGTTCACACTATTGTGTGTTGTTGTGTATAGCTGACACAAAGAAACCTTCTTCGTCGCTAGTGCTGTCATTGTCTACACCGACAACTTGCACTCTTCGCGACGCGACGCATTTTTTCAGTTTTCGAATCATGTTCACACTTGCACTGTTTTCTGCGCCAGTTAACACTTTCATTTGCGCTTGCGCGGCTTCGTTTGCTTTGCAAATGTCTATTGCCCGCTCTAACGTTAGCTCTGAGTCTCTGAGTAACTTTCCTTTATTTTGGAGTCTCTGATGCCCACTACCACTCTATCACGTATCAGGCTATCTTGCAGCGACCCAAATTCACATGACTGTGACTTCAGCCTTAAGTCCGTGGTAAAACTATCTATCGTCTCACCTTCACCTTGTACTCGGGTGTGAAACGCGTATCGCTCGTAAATTACGTTTTTTCGCGGCACGCAGAACTCGGTGAACTTTCTCACGATTGTGTTAAATTGTTCTGCTGTTTCCGCCGGGACGGCTGGTTGATTACCTACTGCCGCTTTGGCAGGTTCGTACGTGAATGTACGAAACACTTCTTGTGCCTCGGCTCCAGCAACTGTCAACAAAATGGCAACCTTCTTCTTGTCTTCCGATCCGTCCTCTCCGATCAGCTGCCAAATACCATCGAAAACGCTCCAGGAACCTTTCCCACCGATCAGCCAGGTTACCACCGGCTATTTTCAGTTCATGTGGTGGCTTCAGTTTGTCCATCGATTTTTCGGTTCTTTTATTTTAAACGCCAATTCCTGGTACCATGTATCATAAAACAACACGTGTATCAACTTTTACCCTAGTCCGCAGTGCCTTTATTACCTCTGTCTTGTATTACCGTAAAGTGCTGTATTTAACACCATGATAATCTCATTACAGTTCCCGGAACCATGGATTTGCTCATAGATGAAAACGGTTAGTTCCATAATGTCAGTGTAATGTCTCCGTCGAAATAGATTTTGCCGACTTAGCGAGCGTTTAAGCGTCCTCATACTAATCACTATGCGGTGATTGATGGGCAGGGCACCGAGAATTTCAATGTAACTTAACCCGATGTGGAAATACAGAGCAGCCGCAACGTCACGATCCATAGCTACCAGCACCAGTTCTGATAAAATCTCACTACCAGCACGTGTATAGCTGGTACAACTGAGTGACGGCTAATGTCTAGCCGGCGGCCGCTAGATAAATAAGTGGCGGTGTGGTGGTCCCAGATTCGACCAGTCCAGGATTCGTCTAAACGCATATCGCGCATGCGCGCGCATGCGCAATGATCGCTTTTATCTGTTCTGACGCGCTCTGAGTTAATCCATTTTTATTTAAGATGTGTGTGATAACAATATTATTTCTGGGACCGCTACCGTCGCGGTCCCAGATTCATACGAATCATGAAGTGGTCGAATCTGGGACCACCACAGCGGCCGCCAGATAAATAAGTGGCGGCCGCTAGATAATTAAGTGGCGGCCGCCAGATAATTCAGTGGCGGCCGCCAGATAGTTAAATAGCGGCCGCCAGAAAATTAAGTGGCGGCCGCCAGATAATTAAGCGGCTTTCAGAATAATATACATTCATCGTGGCACCATGCAACGGGCTTCCGTAGAGATATACTGTGCCTGCGCAAACTTCAAGAATGTTTTCGGAAAAAGACAAAATATATACGGTTCCCTGTTGGAAGACGTCGGGAGAGGTTTGGTCGAAGTGAAAGAGGTTCTACATGGCAATATCTACTGTCGTACAAAGATAACTGTTTTGTTTAGCATAATATTATAATTAAGGTACCCAGTGCGATGGCGAGAAACTACAAGAACCCAATAGGTCTGACATAAAGCTAAGCACATTACGCTTTTCTCATTGTGCGTCTTCGAGAGATCGGAATTATATTACCATGCAATACATACACCTTAGCAAAACACAAACAAACGATAACAGAAAACATAAAACCCGATACATTCACTACTCCAACCTAACCTAACCTTAGCCTTGTATGACCCATTTTAACATTAGGCCAACCATTAATTTTATTTATACGTAGAAAGTCAATGCCACAAGTTGTGGCGCCACATCGCGGATAAAGGTTAGTCGAACCTCTCACTAGGGTGCGTGACTTAAAAGTGCTGCCTCCTCACGGCTGCCGGGGCATTATACTAACAAGGCTGACCGGCGTCATTCGAAGTCGGGCGGCCGGATGTAAACATTGTCTGCGCTGAACAGGTAACCACAAATTATTCACTCCACTCTAACTGTGGAACTTACTTACTATGAAGATTACACAGAGATAACAAACATCGTAACGATATACAAACGTGAATTATTTCACACGTCGCTAATGAATAGATCGGAATTAGTTATCAGTTAGACTTCACTTGTCTTGACTAGTTTTCAACTTCCGCCAGCCCAGTGAAAGTCAGAAACTTGAGAAAGGCAAGTGCCGTGTCATAGCTTCAGCCTCAGGCTATGGTGTCACGCTATTGACGGACACTGATATGTCACGACGCAAGTTAATTATACGGAAGATATGTAGACTTGAGATATAAAATCATTGGCCCAGTCGACTAGGAAGTAGTCAGGTAGTTCAAAGTGGCTCAAAAAGGACACTCCTCACAGGGGACATGGACATCAGAGACATTTTCAGATATATATATATATATATATATATATATATATATATATATATATATTTATAATCATATTTATTTGTGTGTCATATATAATGTTTATTTAAAATTGTATTTTTAGGTGTATTAACATTGCAAAAATCGAACGACTGACTGTTTACCGCTACGCAGACTTAAAAAGTTGAAACACAATAGGCATGAATAGCAACACATGCACATGGTTGAGATGTGTGGTGCAGATTTACATTCGTTTACATAAACTTATGCCACAATGTTCATTCTGAGTAACTGTCTGGACTTTGGCCAAATGTTCGAAAACATCTGGAAACGTAGTCTAGCCATGTTGAAATATGTCATCTGTGTTCGTTTTGAAATGCATTTTTATGAAAAATAATTCATAAACTTATAAAAAAAGTATTATTAAATTGTTTTCAGTATCACTTAAAGGTAGGTTTAAAAATGTTAGACCTGTAAATAGCTTTATATAGAGACCTCTCCACCTGTCATTTGTATGGGTAAAACCTGTTTTTGGATAGATAGCAACATTACTGGATGGTGATGGACAGATAAATAAATTAGGAGTAAAAACGGTCTTCCAAAATCATAGATTTTTTAGTTTTGAAAGATATCAACAAGAGTATCCTATGTGTGTAACTGTATATGTAGTTAATCACACGGCTTGATTGGCTTGTATGGTTGTATGTGAATTAACATACACATGTCTACCAATACATTTGTGACAGGCAAAATGTTGTCCTGCATAAAGCCTGGTTCTGTTAAGCTCTAACGTCACACTGCATGTAGCCGACCTAAGCTGGAAATATTGATCTGACTTAAATCATGCTGTTTTTATACATATACATTATTATACAATATATAATTATATATATATATATATATATATATTTGTTTACACATATATATATATATATATATATATATATATATATATATATATATATATATATTTGTTTACACACATATATATAGTGTGTGTGTGTAAACATATTGTTTCTAAAGTTTGCAAAGCTTGACAGAGGTCACATGTAATAAATTTTGATGACCGTTTCTGGTATTGTACATTATAAATATGGACATGAATTGATGTTCATGTTGTTGCAAATATTTTCAGTTTTTGTCTATGGAATGTAATAACATGAATAACAGCTTCAAATTTATGTCATGATAACATAATTTATCAGTACAACCTCTCTGGGAACCATTTTTGGGTATTATAAAAATTGAACCATATGATAATAGTAATAATAACAGTTATCATCTACTTTAAACAAACATTCATAAGAAATAATTATATTTGTTTTTTCTTTTATTTGTAATTTTGATTCTAATAAAAATACAGGAAGTACCTTTTGTAGCCTTGACCAATTGGGTGTGATGTCTTTGCCGTAAAAAATGGCAAAATTTCACAAATACCCACCTGCTACATTTAGCCGTAACTCTACCTGTTACTCCTACCTAAAGTAAACAAATAGGTAATAAAATTAAAAACGCCCTACATACTTGTGTTGAAATTATGATTATTACCTATAGCATATAATTGGAAACACACATATTTTCTCATAGGCCATAGCAACAGAGAATACAGCAGGGAATACAATATGACATGACCTAGGGATTAACCTGTCACTAGCGACACGAATCGATGACACATTTAGCTGTCAACAAGCTTGTCTGATTGTTTCATATCCAGTCTTAGCTCTGCAGTAGTTAACCTGTGGTCATTATTGTTGTCTTCAGGTGCTTGACCAGTGCTCAACCACTGCTTGACCACCATGGCGGGCCACCCAAATGTGACAGATATATTCCAACAGTCAGCAGATCACCAGCAAGAGGTTATACAGATGGACAGTTACAATGGTAGGACAGCTGTAAATACATATATCTATTAACCACGTCAGTTATACAGTCCTGGTCAGCTGTGGACACCGAATACTGCATTCCTAGTGAATATACAAGACAGTGGACTATCTTACTATTCAACTCAAGATTTGTGTAACAGAATAACAGCCAGTGAGTAGGAATGTTTAGGAAAGTGTGATAATCAGCAAGTAAAATTGCTGTCGTAACTTGACTTGAAATCTCATCATATTTTCTGTGAACTTTTTCATCAAGTCCATTCAGCATTTCAAATGGGCGCAGCTGATTGATCTGTAATTAACAGATGTTATAATAATATTATAACACAACACGAGTTGTTAAATGTCGACACAAGAGTTGGAAAAAGATATAAATAGCTGTGATTTTTATTGTTGTAGGGAGTAACTACGAGAATGCAAGCATGCCTAGAGAGAGACCCAGGGAGAGCAGCCATCACTACAGGAAGAGGGATGGTTTGGAAGGGACAATGGACAACCAACAGGAAGATGACCGCGATGATTTAGACAACCTGCTTCCAAGTCGACAGAGATGTACGTACAACAAGGGTTAATCATTGCTGACCCACAGCAGGGCAGGCAAGAGTTAATGTTGAATGGCTCAGTTAGATTTGTTTACCCTAAGGACCATGTCGTGCTTCAGTGATTTTACGCGATTTAATTTCAGGTTTTGTGTGTGTCATGACTGTGCGGTGCCCAGCGTTTGACAAAAGAGACCAAGTCTGTGGTCGTGCTGTTTATTCTGCCATTGTGCCTAATATAGTAACATACAGGCACTGCCATGTGTAGAGTATTTACTTTGTATCACCAACAATGCATAATGACATGGTAACTGGTACACCGTGCTGACATTAAACTAGGCCATGTTTCATTCTCTAGTTGTCTCCTTTGACCCAGCCACACAGACATGCATTGACACTCATGTTTACTCAGCGTGGTGAAGAGTTTATGGGGACAACATTTTATTATACACAAACTAATTCTATACATTATTACAGACCACAAATTATAATAGTAAATACAAGACTTTATAGGGACAACATTTCATTATACACAAACTATTTTTATACACTACTTACAGACAAAAAATTATAATTGTAAATTCGACAAAATTACCATATTTTTTTTTAGATACACCCTACAAACCAAAGATTTAAATTGTAAATGCAATTTGTACTGCTCTGATACATATTCTAAGGATGTTTATGAAATTATTAGCAGGGCTTTATGCAGGATAAAATTATTGCCAGTCACACATGTTTTCGTGGACACATGGATGTTAACTGTTAAGCCAGTTTACAAACTTTTAAATGTGTCTGATGACCTGAAATGGACTACAAATACACATGCGACACACCATTTTCACTCACATCAAGGCATAACTAACAATATCTATGGGTTTTGGAAGACCTTTTTTTGATCTTTCATTTTTTTACCCGTCCACCTCCCGTCCACCATATTTCTACCCGTCCATATTCGTTTTTACATGTCCAAATGACGGGTGTCTACATAAAGCTATGCATATTAGTATTAAAATGGTGTTGGTTGTTATGGCAAACACTAAATTGATTGTTCATAACATTTCACATATTTTTCTGCTTTTGTGAGAGAAACAGATAAAAATGCTTGTAGTAAAACTGAAAACATCCCAATTAAATTCATTCACACTAAGCTTATGTGGTATTTTGTAAGCAGTGTCTGTACTAGAGCTATGTATGGTAGACCGGAATATCACTGAACCCGTATTTTTATACAGTTTTTAATCTGGCTATGAAAAACTTCTTTTATGATAACCAGAATATAGCTGACCTCATTTGGGACCAAATGAAATTTATTTTGTGTCTCAACAAATACAGTCAGGCGCTCACAGAAACATAAAAGACAGATGTAAGTAAAACAACATCACATAAGTGAATGTAATATTACAATATATATATATATATATATATATATATATATATATATATATATATATATGTGTATATATGTATATATGTATATATGTATATATATATATATATATATATATATATATATATAGTTTTCATTAAAAGTTGAGACTGTAGTTAACTGCCGTGGCTGTGCTGTTGCCAGTGGTGTTTCATTGCTCTCTCTTGTTGACAGCAACAAAGTTGCGGAGCACGGTAAGGGGAAAGTCACACAAGGGGCACCGGAAGAGTTTCTTCGGCACGGTGAGGCTGAGAAATGTAGAGACACTTAACAACGATGAGCGTGATGAGTTGATCAGTACTCTTGCTAAAGAGTTCACTGAGGCAGAGGAGGAGGACAAAGAAGCCATGGAAAAGCTCAAGAAGTATCCCTTGTCAATCAAGAAACCTGTCTGGTGAGGCAGTGTTGTTTGTGTGTGTCTGTCTGTGTCCGTCTGTGTCACTGTTTGCCGTGTGTTAGTTCACTGTAGGTGTCAGTCAAAGCATGAGTCAAAAACATCCTTATGCATCAGGGGTTGATGCGGGTGACTGTCTTCTCTACCCCTGGCATATCCCTTTCAAAAACTCCTCTTTTACCGTCAGCCAATGAAATCGCCCACCAGGAGTATGGTCAACCTCTGGTCATGTGACACGCTGCTTGTGTTATATGCCATGTTTAGGATGTGAATGTGTCGTCATATTGGGAGACCAACCAGGCTTGTATCCATCTTTAAATTGGGATGGGCATTTTTTATTTGTGTTCCCATGGCTGACGCAGTTGTGACTGGCAAAGTCAATTGTTATAATTGTATAGTTTGAGTCCTCTCAATATTCCGCTGTATGGAGATGACTGGTCTGGGGTGTACACTGTACACGCCCGTGGTACCGTTGCACAATGGCCCCTGGCTTGTGAGGATGGTAAAAAATGTCACTAGGTACTGTATGTGCCATAGCTGCCAATAGATTCTGTCTATCAGTTCCAGGGGTTGTCAGTCACTGATGACAACACACAGGGGTCGACAATAAGGTTAAGGTTTTGTATTCACTGGCCCGGGGGAGCAGTGGATTTGGCCCCCCAAGAAAGTTACTGCCCCAAGAAAGTTATTGGCCCAATTTTTTTTTGCAGGAATACACATTTATTCTGATAAAAACAGGTACATTGTACAATAAAATAGATTTGTTTATATTTAGAACATTAAAACACGGCAGCTGAAATGATGTTTAAAGAAATCAAATTTGTAATTTTCTAATTCTTTTGTATGTATTCTATCAATAAAGTTCACTTTTAGAATAATTACATACCTGTAAGTGATTTTTTGCGATAACAAAATGAGCCCCTATCGATTGTGAAATCCGTTTTAATTTTGAAGACGCAGCATGTGTTCGAAAATATGCGATGTTTAGACCTTAGACTTAGTAACCCGCTGTAGCACTTACATTTTTTCGGCGTTATAATAGTCTCAGCGTTATAAACGTTGGATTGACTTTTCTGTGCATGCGCAAAAAATGTAAACCAATGTGCAGCGAAACGACAAAGCATTTGTTGTATAAATACCACGGGCTGTTCGTTAGGATGTGTATAACCTCAGCAAAGTTATTTGTCGCAAATTAACATGAGGCAAACAAGTTTTTAGGCATGTTTCGATAGCAAGCGCAAATCATGTGACTAATGCGCTATAATCCGTGACAGTGATTTAAACAAACGTAATATTTTAACGTATTGAACGACATTTTAAGCAACTCTTCGCAGTAATCACCACAGGAGAGTTAACGAACAGCTCATGACATTTATACCCAAAATGCGTTGTGGTTTCGCTGCACATTGGTGATTTTACATTTATCGCGCATGCGCAGAAACGTCAATTGGAACGTGCGTGACCTGCATAATTCCATGGCGAGTAACGTTGGTGTGGACCCTGCTGCTGCCAAACGTTATAAGTTTGCCGCAATGTGTGAATTAATTTTAGTCAGAAAAAGAAATTGAAGGCCGCACAAGTGTGGGATGCATGTGCTAAACGGGATTTTTCGGCGGCAAAACGGCCTGAAATGCAGCTGAAACGCCACAACGACAGGCGACAGCTTAGAGCCTTAGTCAAGTTAGTGCCGACAGCCGGGGGATATCTTTTGGAATAAACAAGTTAGACAATTCAGCTACTATGTTTTATATGAGTTATTACTTAGCCTTAGCTTAGGCCTACGGTCTATGATTTTTTCAATATCATAAATAAATAATAAATATAATAAATACTATTAAATATAATAAATACTATTAAAAGTATTATTTATTACAAGTTCACAAGAAATCCAAAAGTCAAAGTCAAAGAGGCTTTGGCAAAGAGGTCGTCTTGACATGCTCAACATATTTTGTCAACAATAATATTGTCAGCAACAATAATAAGGGAGAATATGAAATTCAATGACACATTTTTATTTTGGTACCACTCGGCTATTACTACAAAATCCGAAGCGTTATCTTAGCTATTTCACTAGGGAGATGTCCGCATCGCGTCTCCGCCTCACATAGCCAGTAGCTACATCATGCGGAGTTATGTAGAACTTGCAACTCGTAAACAAGATGCTGACTAGTTTCGACTGATAACGCGAGTCCATGGATTCGGCTGTCACAGATTATGTTTAATTGTTGCGTGGGGAGTGACAACAGATGGAAAACAATAATTCAACTGTTGAAACCAGTGTCTGGCCAGTAAAATATGAAAACTGGTGGCTCGATACCCTCAAAACACGCATCAGGGCAGGCACAGCGCTCTAATGTCGACCCCTAAAATAAATATGCTGAATTATATAATAATAATAATAAAATAAATATTATTTATTTCTTTATTTTCACTTCTGTCTGTCTCACTATTCTGTGTGTCGGTTGTCATTATGGTTGCCAGTCTTATAGGCTGTCAGTATGTAACTGACACTTCTGTATGTGTCTGTTCATTTTGGTTGTCTATCATATAGAGTAGACACTGTCAAATATGTCACTGTTGTCTGTGTCACTGTTCTGTAAGTATTGGTTGATTTTGATTGTCTGTAATAGATACTGTCAAATATGTCACTACTCTCAGTGTCACTGTTCTGTACGTATCAGTTCATTGTGGTTGTCAGTAATAGACGCCATTAAATATGTCACTACCATCTGTGTCACTATTCTCTGTTGTCTGTGTCACTGTTTTATAAGTATTAGTTCATTTTGATTGTCTGTAATAGACACTGTCAAATATGTCACTACTCTAAGTGTCAATGTTCTGTGCATGTCGGTTCATTGTGGTTGTCAGTAACAGACGCCATTAAATGTGTCACTATTCTCTGTGTGTCCGTTTTTTTAATTGTCAGTGTACCCCTTCCAATACAACCCAAACATACATGTCACTTAGTCTCATGTCACTTTGTCTCATGTCACTTTGTCTCATGTTACTTTGTCTCATGGTGGACATTGTTTTACAGGGACAAGGTACAAGCAGCTCGGAACAGGGAGAAGAAACAAAACCCACCAAACGCTGTTGTTCAGTTCTACTACAGAATAGCTGTCGTATGTATATCTTTTGTTCACAGCATGTAATGTTGCCACCTCCAACATGGAAACATATGGGATAGACCCCCATTCCCATTATAAAGGATGCAGTATTTATCTCACAATTACGGAATGTTACATATGTTTAGGGATGGACAGCAACGCTGGGCTCCAATCACACAGAATTGAATAAAAATATAACAACTACCTGTTAGTCTAAATTCTTCATTACAATCATCCATTAATTACAGAAACCAATTATCCAAAAGAATAATAATGATACAAATATCAATTAAATATTATTATATATAAAGAATAATATTTGTGCAGTTATTTGTTGTATTATGTACCAGTAGTCTTATGTTCTGCAAATCTGATGTATGTAATTTTTTAACGTTTATGTGATGGTTCCAGTGTAGAATCAGAATGATACAAATGTATGATAGCGGTAGGCAAATCAATATTCACACAAACCGCAAACCATAACTGTCTTATCGAGTTATCACATGTGGTATGTTTATATTATGTAACTATAATGTATGTAAAATCTACAGTTATCTGTGTGTACATCTAAGCAGGTCAAATAACCTGATCCATTGTTCTGTTATTCATCATTTCTTCACTTCACGTGTCTTCCACAGAACTGGCAAATCCTGAAGGGCAAGATGGCGGACGTGCTATACTCGATGGAGCTGTGGAAGGCATCGCTGAAGACGATCGAGGGCAACTTTGGCACAGGTGTGACGTCGTACTTCCAGTTCCTCAAGTGGCTGTTTCTCTTCAACATCCCCACGTTCCTCATCATCTTCTTCTTCGTCATCGTTCCGCAGCTTCTCTGGCATGTCCGGGACAAGAACTCGTCCTTCTACATGGCGAGCGACGCCAGCTTCACCGGAGTTGAGCTTCTGAGTGGCGGGGTAAGTACGCGTTGACACGTAGTGGGCTGAAATAAAGTCACAAGAAAAGGTCACGTTTTCTTCTTCCATATACTGGACAGGGCCCTAGCAGGGCATTAAAAGTCCAACGAAGCTTGTGCGCTTCTGGGGGTGGGGTATGCTCTCTTAAAAAACAATTAATATAAAAAATAAAAACGTTAATAAAGTTATTGTATGGACCTCTGGTGATTTGAAAATATATTATCATGATGTACATAGTCTCATGACGAAATTAAAGCAGATGTTAAGGCATGAAGGCCAGCCATGAAAGCCTTTTGGGCAATGTGATTAGGGTTGATTATGATTATTAAAAAGAAAAGCCTAAAATTTGGACTTTAAAGTGTTAAAAGAAAAAAGAATTTGGGAAATCAGTGGGAAGAATTAAGTACGTGATAAATTTAAAGAAAATAAACAACAAAGTAAGAACATTAATTAAATTAAAATCAGATAAAATAATGTCAACACTGACCGGTGTTGAAATTTTGGTGAAAGGGAGACAACAGTTTTTGGTTGTTCTTTCCTTCCCCTCCGCTTCCAAAAAAGGGGGTTTCTCAGGTGTAAGCAAAAAAGGTTTAGAATGTCACAATTATGTCCTGGTGGTTAATGTTTGTGGTAATCAACCGGCAGGTTTTTGAAAATTTTTGGCTGCCCCGTGCTGTACTCTATTGGGTTTACTGGGCGGGGGATGTCTAAAATGGGTTGTCCCCAGGAAAAATGGGTTTAATAAGAGCCCGGGAGCTATGGTTTTTTGGGGTAAAGGAATGGCCTTGACTTTTTTTGGGTTTAAGGCTGTTCAATTGATTTTTTTGTATGCAGGAACCAAGGGACTCTTTTTAGTTTCGACTGTCAATTATTTTTTTGTCTTGACGGATGGTTAAAGGGGAGTCTTGTTTTTGTTGAAGGACTGTTCAAGGTATCTTTTTTGTGTTGGATGTTTCTAGCATTTTGTTATGGATGGCATACAATGTTTCATGGGCCAGTTTGGTTTTCTTTGGCATTATTCTGATGTCTGTGCGTTGTCCTGGATTAAATTCCATCTGCCAGTCCTTCTCTCACTGTCCCACTGATAACAGATCTGACTGGAGAGCCTGCTGGTCTCTCTCAGTAATGATGCTCTTAAAGGGGAGGCAGTCGTCTGCGAACAGCTTGGTACGAGAGGAGCGTACGACATCTGGAAGATCATTAATGTACGAAAGGAAAAGAAGTTTTTTGCCTAGGAAAAATTCACAGGATATGAAGTCACAATGTAATTGTATTCAAATACAATAATAATAATAATGTTATTGATTTATGTGGCGCCCAAATCAATAGCATTGCTCTCAGGTGCTTTACATGCATGTACAACTGTACAGATATTAGTTAAGATTGGATGATATATTAAAACAGAAAAGCTTTCTAAATGTAGGACTTTAAATGAAATAGTAAAATAAAATAAAACATTCATTGCATTACTTGTTATACATCAGTGGGCAAAGAATAAAAAGTACGTGATCAATATTAAAGAAAAACTAAATAACATAGCTAAAATGTAAGAACATTAATTATTTTAAATTTAAAATCATGATAATAATAACTGTCTAGCTCACACAAAGCTACTCGAGCACATGTGTGCAATGTGGTAGCAGAGCAGCCTCAGCTGTCAAATTGTGGTAGATGTCAGTCAGTATTTTTCTGCATATAGATACAGGCATCATTTGCATGCGTTCCAGGAAAACCAGTGCCTGGTTCTAGCAGAAATGAAGGTGTGTCAGGATGTAGATTGCATTGTGGGAAAACAGGGTGTTAGAATGTCACGAATTATGTACAACATGTGTGGAAATTAATGTCAAAGTGGGAATGGCCTAATAAAAAACCTGGCAGGTATTTATGAACATTTTATAAAGGCTGCCTACGGGATATTCAAATACGCTCTTACGCAAAGCGACGGGTAGACGGGTCTAGCTGTGAATCTTGTTTGTGCTCCCAGAACTGGTTCAAGTGGACAGAGCTCTACTTTGGTAGCTGTGAGTCTTGTTTGTATTGACACGACTGGTTCAAGCTGTGAGTCTTGTTTGTGTTGACAGGACTAGTTCAAGCTGTGAGTCTTGTTTGTGCTGACAGGACTAGTTCAAGCTGTGAGTCTTGTTTGTGTTGACAGGACTGGTTCAAGCTGTGAGTCTTGTTTGTGCTGACAGGACTAGTTCAAGCTGTGAGTCTTGTATTTGTTGACAGGACTGGTTCAAGCTATGAGTCTTGTTTGTGTTAACAGGACTAGTTCAAGCTGTGAGTCTTGTATTTGTTGACAAGACTGGTTCAAGCTGTGAGTCTTGTACTTGTTGACAGGACTGGTTCAAGCTGTGAGTCTTGTTTGTGCTGACAGGACTAATTCAAGCTGTGAGTCTTGTTTGTGTTAACAGGACTAGTTCAAGCTGTGAGTCTTGTATTTGTTGACAGGACTGGTTCAAGCTGTGAGTCTTGTTTGTGTTGACAGGACTAGTTCAAGCTGTGAGTCTTGTATTTGTTGACAGGACTAGTTCAAGCTGTGAGTCTTGTATTTGTTGACAGGACTAGTTCAAGCTGTGAGTCTTGTTTTGTTGACAGGACTAGTTCAAGCTGTGAGTCTTGTATTTGTTGACAGGACTGGTTCAAGCTGTGAGTCTTGTTTGTGTTGACAGGACTAGTTCAAGCTGTGAGTCTTGTTTATGTTGACAGGACTGGTTCAAGCTGTGAGTCTTGTTTGTGTTGACAGGACTAGTTCAAGCTGTGAGTCTTGTATTTGTTGACAGGACTAGTTCAAGCTGTGAGTCTTGTATTTGTTGACAGGACTAGTTCAAGCTGTGAGTCTTGTATTTGTTGACAGGACTAGTTCAAGCTGTGAGTCTTGTATTTGTTGACAGGACTAGTTCAAGCTGTGAGTCTTGTATTTGTTGACAGGACTGTTCAAGCTGTGAGTCTTGTATTTGTTGACAGGACTGGTTCAAGCGGACAGAGCTCTACTTTGGTAGCTACACAAACCATACCGTCAATCTGATCGGTGATGCGCGCTACAGTATGCGCTTTGCATATCTTCTCACCTGTGCCGGGTTCTATGTCATCACTCTACTCGTGTTGGCATACAGGTGAGTACATTCCTATGGCTGTCTGCATTTCAGGTAGTAATTTCCGGTGTCCCTTGATTTTGGTAGTAACGGACGGCTGTATAAATTCATGTGGACCCCAAAACATAAGCTTCAGCAAAGTTTTTGTTTCATCTGGCGGTTCAGCCATTTTTAAGTAGACATTAAATCTCCATTCTGGAGATTGACATCTCTATCATCAATTAGTGAATGAAGAAACAATTTGCTAATATTTTGGTATTAATAATTTCCAAACATTAGTTGGATTTCCGATTCATACATTATAAAACATACATGATATCATAAGAAATATTAAGAAATTATTTATATATATATATATATGTATATGTATATATATGTATATATATGTATTTACATACATACAAATGATATTATATTAAAATAAATAAAAGACAATCATATTTAATAATTAAGGTGTATGACAAAGTTCCAGAAATATTAACCTAATTACATAACTCGGTATGGCACACACAAATTAACTGAACTATTATGTAATTTTTTTTTTTAATTAATAAGTGTCCTGCAACGCAGTCCATCAGTGGAAATAAACCAACGTAGACAACTGAGTTTTATGGAGTGTCTTGAGCCATACATGGTGTGTTTACAGCCTCGTGAAGTCATATAAGATCCACTTCATAGAAGGAAGTCAGTCGAACCAGCTGTACTATGTGGCGAAGGTGCTATGTGGTTGGGACTTCACAGTGACAGAAGAGGCCACCTGCATCTCACACCACACAGCCCTCTCTAAAGAACTACAGGTACATCTCACACCACACAGCCCTCTCTAAAGAACTACAGGTACATCTCACACCACACAACTCTCTCTAAAGAACTACAGGTACATCTCACACCACACAGCCCTCTCTAAAGAACTACAGGTACATCTCACACCACACAGCCCTCTCTAAAGAACTACAGGTACATCTCACACCACACAGCCCTCTCTAAAGAACTACAGGTACATCTCACACCACACACCTCTCTAAAGAACTACAGGTACATCTCACACCACACAACCTCTCTAAAGAACTACAGGTACATCTCACACCACACAGCCCTCTCTAAAGAACTACAGGTACATCTCACACCACACAACCCTCTCTAAAGAACTACAGGTACATCTCACAACTACAGGTACATCTCACACCACACAGCCCTCTCTAAAGAACTACAGGTACATCTCACACCACACAGCCCTCTCTAAAGAACTACAGGTACATCTCACACCACACAGCCCTCTCTAAAGAACTACAGGTACATCTCGCACCACACAGCCCTCTCTAAAGAACTACAGGTACATCTCACACCACACAGCCCTCTCTAAAGAACTACAGGTACATCTCACACCACACAGCCCTCTCTAAAGAACTACAGGTACATCTCACACCACACAGCCCTCTCTAAAGAACTACAGGTACATCTCACACCACACAGCCCTCTCTAAAGAACTACAGGTACATCTCCACCACACAGCCCTCTCTAAAGAACTACAGGTACATCTCACACCACACAGCCCTCTCTAAAGAACTACAGGTACATCTCACACCACACAGCCCTCTCTAAAGAACTACAGGTACATCTCACACCACACAGCCCTCTCTAAAGAACTACAGGTACATCTCACACCACACAGCCCTCTCTAAAGAACTACAGGTACATCTCCACCACACAGCCCTCTCTAAAGAACTACAGGTACATCTCACACCACACAGCCCTCTCTAAAGAACTACAGGTACATCTCGCACCACACAGCCCTCTCTAAAGAACTACAGGTACATCTCACACCACACAGCCCTCTCTAAAGAACTACAGGTACATCTCACACCACACAACTCTCTCTAAAGAACTACAGGTACATCTCGCACCACACACCTCTCTAAAGAACTACAGGTACATCTCCCACCACACAACCTCTCTAAAGAACTACAGGTACATCTCCACCACAGCCCTCTCTAAAGAACTACAGGTACATCTCACACCACACAGCCCTCTCTAAAGAACTACAGGTACATCTCGCACCACACAGCCCTCTCTAAAGAACTACAGGTACATCTCACACCACACAGCCCTCTCTAAAGAACTACAGGTACATCTCCACCACACAGCCCTCTCTAAAGAACTACAGGTACATCTCACACCACACAGCCCTCTCTAAAGAACTACAGGTACATCTCCACCACACAGCCCTCTCTAAAGAACTACAGGTACATCTCGCACCACACAGCCCTCTCTAAAGAACTACAGGTACATCTCACACCACACAGCCCTCTCTAAAGAACTACAGGTACATCTCACACCACACAGCCCTCTCTAAAGAACTACAGGTACATCTCGCACCACACAGCCCTCTCTAAAGAACTACAGGTACATCTCGCACCACACAGCCCTCTCTAAAGAACTACAGGTACATCTCACACCACACAGCCCTCTCTAAAGAACTACAGGTACATCTCACACCACACAGCCCTCTCTAAAGAACTACAGGTACATCTCACACCACACAGCCCTCTCTAAAGATCTACAGGTACATCTCACACCACACAGCCCTCTCTAAAGAACTACAGGTACATCTCACACCACACAGCCCTCTCTAAAGAACTACAGGTACATCTCCCACAGCCCTCTAAAGAACTACAGGTGCATCTCACACCACACAGCCCTCTCAAAGAACTACAGGTACATCTCCACACACAGCCTCTAAAGAACTACAGGTACATCTCACACCACACAGCCCTCTCTAAAGATCTACATCTCTCCCGCTCTCTAAAATGGTACATCTCACACACACACCCTCTAAAGAACTACAGGTACATCTCCACCACACAGCCCTCTCTAAAGAACTACAGGTACATCTCACACCACACAGCCCTCTCTAAAGAACTACAGGTACATCTCGCACCACACAGCCCTCTCTAAAGAATCGTACATCTCACAGCCCTTTTGAACTACAGGTACATCTCACACCACACATCTCTAAAGAACTACAGGTAATCTCACACCACACACTCTCTAAGACTACGGTACATCTCCACCTCTAAAGACTCAGGTACGCACGTGGAAATGTCATCACATTATGTTGTAGATATCTTGTGTTCTAATGGTCCATTTAAATACACTGTCTCATCTCACATTGACTGATCTCACATTGTCTGATCTCACATTGTCTGATCTCACATTGACTGATCTCACATTGACTGATCTCACATTGACTGATCTCACATTGTCTGATCTCACATTGACTGATCTCACATTGACTGATCTCACATTGCCTGATCTCACATTGTCTCATCTCACATTGTCTCATCTCACATTGATTGATCTCACATTGTCTGATCTCGCATTGTCTGATCTCACATTGTCTCACGTCCTGGCCACAACGACACACATAGCACAGGTGAGATACAAGGTGTTATGTTTTTACCAGGTTTAGATTACACCAGCATATTTTCATAAGTGCTTAACTCATAAAACCTCTTTCCTGACAGATGTTTCATCGAGATTGAACAAGTGTTTCAGATTCTTAAACATTACAGAAGAATTTGCTCAGGTTTTTATAAGACGGCATAAAACATGAGGAGACATATTTTTAACTATCGTTGTGTACTGTCATAGGAGCCACCTTAAGTCAGGGGCATACTAGTTCAGTGGTAGTTTGCTAGATTAGAATTCGAGGGGTTGAGGTTATATGACACTTACTGTCATTTAAAGACATGAACAGGTTTTTATAAAATTTTTGTTCTATATTTTGGACCTGAAACTATAACACGAGAACACTAGACCATTGACCTGTGACTCAAGTTCAGTGTAACTCAGTCACATATAAATTGTACAGTGACACATTGAACTACATGATATTACATGTTATACCATAGCACATTGAACTGTGACTTACGATGCTGTAACTGTTCAACCCATAAAGCATTGCACTGAAGGCATTGAATTGAAACACACTGTACTATAACACATTAAACCATAAACACATTGAATTGTATAACACATTGAATTGTGACCTAGCAAACTGTTACACATCAGACCTTAACCCAATGAATTATTACAGCCTATACTTTAAAGGGAAGTTGCCAGTTCCTTTGCCCAGAATTTGCCGAGCAGTAATTTGTAACAGGAAGTCTGCTGTCTAGAATGTGGGAAAGTTAAACACCAAAGGGTATTGTGGTTAACTTTGGTTGCTTCGGCATTATTGCCAATCAATTTTGTCTTCAAACTGGATATTTTGTTTACATTTTCAACGTATTGCAGGTGGAATCTTTCAAATTGCGAACATTGTTCCAGCGCTTAATAAACTAAATAAACAGACACAAGCTGGCAGGCAGTAGACCTTCAACATGTATGTTGGACTACATGTGGTAGTCATAGGAACGTAATATTTAATAAAGAAATACAACCTAGCAGCTCGTGCTCTCACTTAACACATTGAACTCTTGACACATGACCTGTGACCTTCTGTGTGCCCTGTGACAACTGCTGTGTGTTGCTGCAGGAGTACCTGGCCGCATTCCTCAAGGTGAAGAAGCACAAGACATGTCAGCAGTGGTGCGGGATGATATTTCTCAGACTTGTCATCAACATCGCCGTCGTCGCCGCTCTTGCGGGTCTCGGATACTTGGTCTGGGTCGTTGCTCCCCTCACGGAAGAGGCCTTGGAGGGAGATGAAAAGGTCTGAGATGTTATACTGTAAACTCCCATTGGTCGTAAAGGCTGGAAATGTCCCAGTTAATAGAAAAACTTTAAAGTAGAAGCAGATGGACAATTGATGGACTCTCAGCAAACCTTATTAGACTTCCCAGTCGCAATGCCAGGATCTGTGGCCATCTGAAGTGGGAAGTGTCTGATGGCAATCTGGTTAAATTATAACATTCAAATTATAAACACAATGTTTATTCTCGAAACCTGTTTACAATATGCATAATAATAAGACAAAGCACATAAGTCAGAAACAATTCAAGGCCCACAGCAACAACAGTGATACCAATTGCATGTGTGATACCATGTTGTTATGCAATTTTCACAAAAACAATCTGATTTATCTTTCATTAAAGCAACACACATCTTCATTATTTAACATATGGTTATACCATCTCGACTTTAACTTATGATATAATTAATTTCTTTTCAATATTCGAATAAACAAAAAAACGTCTTGCCAATGGTTCGTTAAACACTGTACTGCTTAAGAGCATTGATAAACACTGTACTGTTTAAGAGAGGTTGCTGGAAGAATTAGCCGGTTAGATGAACTACTTTCTTGATCTGCTGGAATGGGTGGACACTGGACAGACAGTTGCCTACTGCCCAGTGGACAATGTGATGCTATGTTCAACAAATAACATACAAATAACATACAATCAGTTAATATATAGAAATGTGCAAACAAACATATTATAATTCATTACACATTTCCTCTTTTGTAGAGTACAGGAGGTAACTTCTTGAAGGATATTACCACACCCCTTGTGATCTCTGCCATCAACCTGATTGTGCCATTTATTTTCTCCTACCTCGCATCAGTAGAGAACTACCACAACCCATGGGTGGATATCTTCCTCACCATGCTCAGGTGAGTTAACTACCACAACCCATGGGTGGATATCTTCCTCACCATGCTCATGTGAGTTAATTACCACAACCCATGGGTAGATATCTTCCTCACCATGCTCATGTGAGTTAATTACCACAACCCATGGGTGGATATCTTCCTCACCATGCTCAGGTGAGTTAACTACCACAACCCATGGGTGGATATCTTCCTCACCATGCTCATGTGAGTTAATTACCACAACCCATGGGTGGATATCTTCCTCACCATGCTCAGGTGAGTTAACTACCACAACCCATGGGTGGATATCTTCCTCACCATGCTCAGGTGAGTTAACTACCACAACCCATGGGTAGATATCTTCCTCACCATGCTCATGTGAGTTAATTACCACAACCCATGGGTGGATATCTTCCTCACCATGCTCAGGTGAGTTAACTACCACAACCCATGGGTGGATATCTTCCTCACCATGCTCAGGTGAGTTAATTACCACAACCCATGGGTGGATATCTTCCTCACCATGCTCAGGTGAGTTAACTACCACAACCCATGCATAGATATCTTCTTCACCATGCTCAGGTGAGTTAACTACCACAACCCATGGGTGGATATCTTCCTCACCATGCTCAGGTGAGTTAACTACCACAACCCATGGGTGGATATCTTCCTCACCATGCTCAGGTGAGTTAATTACCACAACCCATGGGTAGATATCTTCCTCACCATGCTCAGGTGAGTTAACTACCACAACCCATGGGTGGATATCTTCCTCACCATGCTCAGGTGAGTTAACTACCACAACCCATGGGTGGATATCTTCCTCACCATGCTCAGGTGAGTTAATTACCACAACCCATGGGTGGATATCTTCCTCACCATGCTCAGGTGAGTTAACTACCACAACCCATGGGTGGATATCTTCCTCACCATGCTCAGGTGAGTTAATTACCACAACCCATGGGTAGATATCTTCCTCACCATGCTCAGGTGAGTTAACTACCACAACCCATGGGTAGATATCTTCCTCACCATGCTCATGTGAGTTAATTACCACAACCCATGGGTGGATATCTTCCTCACCATGCTCAGGTGAGTTAACTACCACAACCCATGGGTGGATATCTTCCTCACCATGCTCAGGTGAGTTAATTACCACAACCCATGGGTGGATATCTTCCTCACCATGCTCAGGTGAGTTAACTACCACAACCCATGGGTAGATATCTTCTTCACCATGCTCAGGTGAGTTAACTACCACAACCCATGGGTGGATATCTTCTTCACCATGCTCAGGTGAGTTAATTACCACAACCCATGGGTGGATATCTTCCTCACCATGCTCAGGTGAGTTAATTACCACAACCCATGGGTAGATATCTTCCTCACCATGCTCAGGTGAGTTAACTACCACAACCCAAGGGTAGATATCTTCCTCACCATGCTCAGGTGAGTTAACTACCACAACCCATGGGTGGATATCTTTCTCACCATGCTCAGGTGAGTTAACTACCACAACCCTTGGGTGGATATCTTCCTCTCCATGCTCAGTTAATTACCACAACCCGTGGGTGGATATCTTCCTCTCCATGCTCAGGTGAGTTAACTACCACAACCCATTGGTGAATATCTTCCTCACATGCTCAGGTGAGTTAACTACCACAACCCATGGGTGGATATCTTCCTCACCATGCTCAGGTGAGTAACTACCACAACCCATGGGTGGATATCTTCCTCACCATGCTCAGGTGAGTTAACTACCACAACCCTGGGTGGATATCTTCCTCACCATGCTCAGGTGAGTTAACTACCACAACCCATGGGTGGATATCTTCCTCACCATGCTCAGGTGAGTAACTACCAAACTCATGGTTGATATCTCCCTCACCATGCTCAGGTGAGTTAACTACCACCCCCTGGGTGGAGTATCTTCCTCCATGCTCAGGTCAGTTGATTAGACTCCAAACTCATGTGGTGATTACTTCTCATCACTCAGTGAGTTATATCTATGCATGACCTCATATGTGTTGTCTGTATGTGACCTCTCATCATGTGTTGTCTGTATGTGACTCTCATCATGTGTTGTTGTATGTGATCCTCTCATCTGTTGTCTGTTGTGACCTCTCATCATGTATTGTCTGTATGTGACCTTCATCATGTGTTGTCTGTATGTGACCTCTCATCATGTGTTGTCTGTATGTGACCTCTCATCATGTGTTGTCTGTATGTGACCTCTCATCATGTGTTGTCTGTATGTGACCTCTCATCTTGTGTTGTATGTATGTGACCTCTCATCATTGTTGTCTGTATGTGACCTCTCATCATGTGTTGTCTGTATGTGACCTCTCATCATGTGTTGTCTGTATGTGACCTCTCATCATGTGTTGTCTGTATGTGACCTTCATCATGTGTTGTCTGTATGTGACCTCTCATCATGTGTTGTCTGTATGTGACCTCTCATCTTGTGTTGTCTGTATGTGACCTCTCATCATGTGTTGTATGTATGTGATCTCTCATCATCTGTTGTCTGTATGTGACCTCTCATCATGTATTGTCTGTATGTGACCTTTCATCATGTGTTGTCTGTATGTGACCTCTCATCATGTGTTGTCTGTATGTGACCTCTCATCATGTGTTGTCTGTATGTGACCTCTCATCATGTGTTGTCTGTATGTGACCTCTCATCATGTGTTGTCTGTATGTGACCTCATTATGTGTTGTCTGTATGTGACCTCTCATCATGTGTTGTCTGTATGTGACCTCTCATCATGTGTTGTCTGTATGTGACCTCTCATCATGTGTTGTCTGTATGTGACCTCTCATCATGTGTTGTCTGTATGTGACCTCTCATATGTGTTGTCTGTATGTGACCTCTCATCATGTGTTGTCTGTATGTGACCTCTCATCATGTGTTGTCTGTATGTGACCTCTCATCATGTGTTGTCTGTATGTGACCTCTCATCATGTGTTGTCTGTATGTGACCTCTCATCATGTGTTGTCTGTATGTGACCTCTCATCATGTGTTGTCTGTATGTGACCTCTCATCATGTGTTGTCTGTATGTGACCTCTCATCATGTGTTGTCTGTGTGTGACCTCTCATCATGTGTTGTCTGTATGTGACCTCTCATCATGTGTTGTCTGTATGTGACCTCATCATGTGTTGTCTGTATGTGACCTCTCATCATGTGTTGTCTGTATGTGACCTCTCATCATGTGTTGTCTGTATGTGACCTCTCATCATGTGTTGTCTGTATGTGATCTCTCATCATCGTGTTGTCTGTATGTGACCTCTCATCATGTGTTGTCTGTATGTGACCTCTCATCATGTGTTGTCTGTATGTGACCTCTCATCATGTGTTGTCTGTATGTGACCTCTCATCATGTGTTGTCTGTATGTGACCTCTCATCATGTGTTGTCTGTGTGTGACCTCTCATCATGTGTTGTCTGTGTGTGACCTCTCATCATGTGTTGTCTGTATGTGACCTATCATCATGTGTTGTCTGTATGTGACCTCTCATCATGTGTTGTCTGTATGTGACCCTCATCATGTGTTGTCTGTATGTGACCTCTCATCATGTGTTGTCTGTATGTGACCTCTCATCATGTGTTGTCTGTATGTGACCTCATTATGTGTTGTCTGTATGTGACCTCTCATGATGTGTTGTCTGTATGTGACCTCTCATCATGTGTTGTCTGTATGTGACCTCTCATCATGTGTTGTCTGTATGTGACCTCTCATCATGTGTTGTCTGTATGTGACCTCTCATCATGTGTTGTCTGTATGTGACCTCTCATCCATGTGTTGTCTGTATGTGACCTCTTCATGTGTTGTCTGTATGTGACCTCTCATCATGTGTTGTCTGTATGTGACCTCTCATCATGTGTTGTCTGTATGTGACCTCATTATGTGTTGTCTGTATGTGACCTCTCATCATGTGTTGTCTGTATGTGACCTCTCATCATGTGTTGTCTGTATGTGACCTCTCATCATGTGTTGTCTGTATGTGACCTCTCATCCTGTGTTGTCTGTATGTGACCTCTCATCATGTGTTGTCTGTATGTGACCTCATTATGTGTTGTCTGTATGTGACCTCAGTATGTGTTGTCTGTATGTGACCTCTCATAATGTGTTGTCTGTATGTGACCTCTCATCATGTGTTGTCTGTATGTGACCTTTCTCATCATGTGTTGTCTATATAGGAAGTTTCATGTTTACTAACACGTGACGTCACTTTCGCACATGCGCATTGCACTGGTTGGCAAAACACGCCGTGCTGCCAACCAGCCAAGCCAACAAAGGCTGGTTATAACGCTCCAATTATGAATTGCCAGTATTCGTTGTACGTTAATTCTTTAGATGTCAGCGCGAGAGATTGGTATGAAAAGAAACTAGAGTACGGTGATGGCGCTGACATGTTGCCAGATCCGTATTTTATGCAAGACGGCTGGGAAAATTATCCTGGATCTAATGTTCGCCGGTGATATTTACAATTAGCCATTACAGTTATGTTACCAACACGCCAGGCAGGTGATGAAGGCATACAATTCACTGGATGCTTACATTCAAGCGTATGATATATATTCAACATCGAAGTATCCTGTAAAAACCTAATTTACGGGTTCCGGGTCCAGTAATGCAGTGTGTCAGCCAGCTACGCCTGCGCCGGTTGGTACTGGCAGTAACTGCTCGCGCCAGCCAGCCAGCCACCAGTCCTACATGCGACAAATATAACAAAGGTGTTTTGCAGTAAATTATGTTTATGTAGCTGCCACCAGTACTCATGACTAGTAACTTTTTATGCTAATAATTATAACGGTTCAAAACTTGAAATGAAATGGCATCCACAAACTCGGTCATTGTTGGTCGGAGACGGAGCACAATGTTTGCGCTTGATCGCATTCAACCAAAGTTATCGTTGTTTCTCTTCCTTGGGAATATGGTGAAATGACAACGAACTATCCACACATCGACTAGTACACCCCACAACAACACACAACATCACCATCATTGTTTATTCGCACTACTGTAAAGTATAAACACAAGGTAAATGGCCGCCAACTTCTCTCTTCTGCCAACCAGTTGCCGCAGATGACCACCTGACTCGGCGTGTGACGTCGCAGTGAAACATCCTATATGACCTCTCATCACGTTTTTTCTAATTATGACCTCATATCATGTGTTGTCTATGTGTGACCTCTCATCACGTGTTGTCTGTATGTGACCTCTCATCATAATAGTATGTTGTCTATATGTGACCTGACAGATATTAAGTCACAAAATTGTGTTTTCTACCTTTTTCTATTCATTTATTTAAGTAGTTTTTGATCTGTTGCAAATAATTGGAGCCAATCTTAAAAAAGATGTATCACATTTGCATTGCTTTTTCATCGTTGTATCAACTAATGTCACTATGTGTTGTTGTAGAACCATCACACTGAACATTGTCACCTTGGGAGCCCTTTTGGTGTACTGGTTTATCTCTTCCGACATCAGTTGCACTAAACGAACCACTTCCACTACAATGGAAAATACCACTCTCTCCATGGCCACCGAGTCACCAGCAAACGAGTCCTGCATCAATGTAAGTCCAGTTACTCACACACAGTCACATTGTGACATACATACACATACATACATACATACATACATACATATACATATACATATACATATACATATACATATACATATACATATACATATACATATACATATACATATACATATACATATACATATACATGCATATACATGCATATACATGCATATACATGCATATACATATGATACATACATACACACACACATACATACATATATATATATATATATATATATATATATATATATATATATATATATATATATATATATATATACATGCTCCACACACACCACACACCACACGTACCACACGCACCACACACACCACACACACCACACACACCACACACACCACACACACCACACACACCACACACACCACACACACCACACACACCACACACACCACACACACCACATACACCACACACACCACACACACCACACACACTAAGGATGGGATGAATGTGCAATTTCACTCGAATTGAATATCAAAATTTAATATCCTCAACATTTTGAATACAAATCGAATATTGAATCAAATACGAATATTCAGTGGCTTCGAATTCTATTAGAATACTGAATGGTGTCGAGATGTCTTGCTGCGACGTGGCATCATCCCGTGGCCATGGGCACAAGTCCAAGCCAGAGTTATCGTCATTATAGCCATATGCATAGCCGCCTTTGTTCTTTTTGGTTATTTTCTGACCTAACCATGAAAACTATTTCTTACAGCCACCAAACTGCTCACATATCCTATGTACATATAAACACACAAGTTACAAAATATAATAATTTAAATTCCTGTAAATAATAAAATTTACAAAACAAACTCACGCAAAACTCAACATGATCTATAAGTCGGTTTGTTTTATGAAGTTTATTTGTTTCAGTAATGTTAGTGATATTATTTTGTAACCTAGTGTGTGTTTAGGGTTAGGGTTGTCGTTTTTATAGTCAAGTCAGAAAGTAAAAGTTCACCTGGGACCGATTTTGCGGCTGAGGACATGAAGGAAAATATATGAGCGATATTTGTTTATACAGCTTTGAATTTTTGAATAGAATAGCAGAGAAAGGTTAGAATATTCAAAATTTGAATCAAATTCTTTCCATCTTAACACACACACACACACACACACACACACACACACACACACACACACACACAC
>JAODUO010001282.1:0-15000 GCA_025642075.2 Ridgeia piscesae
GCAGAAGTTAGGAATCATACTGCTTTATATTATTGACAAACATTTTTATTAATACTCTTTCAGCGGTCGAGGTCTTGGGTAGATTTAGTCGTTTGTTGCTCTCAGGTTTCCACCTACGTAAGGTTGTCAAAGACTCAATTTGATTCCGAGGTGCAGACAAATGTCAGTTCCGTGTATTTTATTATTACATATCCTCAGACACAATAGTTTCATCGACCGATGTCTTGCCTGATTTTGTTAAATTGTGATTACTTTCAGTGTTGAAACGACAAATGCCTCCCAAAGATTGCGTCGACATTCAAAGATACGGACACAACGTCAGCGGCGTGTACGAGGTCTATCTGGACCAGGCGCGGAAGTTCGTGAATGTGTACTGTGATTTGGAATCAGATAACGGCGGGTGGTTGGTGTGTACATGTGTTATTTAAATGCATTATTTTTAGTACACATTTACATCCGTCTATCTTGGTAAAGCGCAACGGAAAACACAAATATGGCCTTTAACAAAGTACAATGTTATAAAGTAAATCTGAAGTTTCTGTAGGATGGATGAAAACAATTTTTATTACATCCCCCAAACGTCACAAGAGAGCTGGAAGGAAGTGAGAGTGAGAAGTTCTTATTACCAGCCTTTCAATAATAATTTTATTCCGAAGGCAGTGGTTATCATGTATGTGTTCGTTGCCACGTTTATATGTTCGTTGGAACTTTAACACTGTCACATCTATGTGTTCGTTGCCACTTGAATGTAATCGTTGACACATGTAAGTAGTTGTTGTCCCGCAGGTGTTCCAACGACGTCAGGACGGTTCCGTCGACTTCTATCGCAACTGGGCCGACTACAAGGCTGGATTCGGCGACCTGACCGGCGAATTCTGGCTTGGTGGGTGACCAATGTAGTAACAAATTAGCTTGTGTCACTTACACAAAAAAACATTTAAATTAGTACCGGAATAAAGTACAGGTGAAATTACTGAAAGCGGCTTACGGCTTCCGAACATGTATGGGTAAATACTTTTATGTAAATACGATTTATTTTACATAAAGCTAAATGTAACATCATATCTCTCCCAGTAAGTTTGTGTTGTACTATATTATGGCTGTCACTTTAATCTGTGGCTTGGGATCAGCCTGGTTTATACTGGTTAAGAAGCATGGGACTCTTCACTGTTTGAAATTTACGGATTATTGCTGTACGGCGTTGCACATGGCTTCTCACACTGTGATGAATTGTAATGTCCGAGGGTTCCAATCACGTTGAATTGTCAAACTGTTAGACACTGATCCATCAACTGTGGTGGAGAATGAACTGGTTGTGTACATTGCGAAACTTTTTCAATTGGTCGCCGCTAGAAATGGACTAGACACGTGCTGTGCAATAGACAAATGCAACGTTTGTCACACACCATATGGCACACCTGATGTGAATGTTATACGTCCTTGTCTAAAACATGGCCGAAGAACGAATTGCTTGACGTCGTGTTTTCAATAAACGCTACAGAACATTTGAACATGAAAAACAAATTGTATATGTATGAGGAATGACAGCATGATAACAACAGCACCAACAGCACTAAAACAACAGCATCGTCGACAACTAAGAAACAGTTCACTCAAACGTTTTCTTGATTATCAGAGGAAATATCACGATTGCACATAATTTCATTGGTTCATTATTGGCTAAGCGTGATACCAGAGTTACGCAACAGGAACTGTCAAGTGATACTGTGACTGATACAATCAGCAGCATCCCCCGACCAAAGATAAATTAAATGTTTCTTAGGTTATGTTAAAAGGAAACTGAATCCCATCAGATATTTTATCTCGAACTCATTGGTGGTGTATTAGTAAGAATTATAAAGTCGATGTATTTGCTTCTGATCACTGTCATCAGTGAAGTTGTAAAGCGGACTTTTTTGTAGTGTTATTGGGTAACTTGTTTCAGGCAACGACTTGTTGCATGCCGTGACGTCACAGAGACATTACACACTACGAATCGACTTGGAAGATTTCGAGGGCGCCAGCAGATTTGCAGTATACCAGAACTTCGCGGTTTCTTCAGAGAGCGACAATTTCAGAGTTTCATTTGGCGCGTACAGCGGAAATGCTGGTAATACGCACACGCACACGCACACGCACACGCACACGCACACGCACACGCACACGCACACGCACACGCACACGCACACGCACACGCACACGCACACGCACACGCACACGCACACGCACACGCACACGCACACGCACACGCACACGCACACGCACACACACACACACACACAAACACTCACACTCACACACAACGCACTCACGGACACACCTAATAACAATAACAATAACATAAATTTAATAAAAACAACAGGAATATCAATGACGTATACTCATACGCCTAAATATATATATATATATATATATATATATATATATATATATATATATACGTGATTATAGCTGAGCAATTCGTAACTACTAACCTATCTGGAAGAACATCTGTGCGAACGCTGCATGTTGACTGTGTATAGTCAGTGCCAGTTCGCCGGCCCACAGGCACGGTGTCCGTAGCTTGCAAAGCCAGGGCACTGTGACTGTCACTGTTCCGAAGTCATGCTATTCACTGCTTGGTTCCATATTCTTTCCAAATCATGCGTCGATGCTGTCTTTGTCTGCTTAATTTGCCGTGTTGGTGGCATATAAAAATCATGTTTGTGCCTAAACTCGCTGTTCCTAAACGTAAACAACTCGACAGGATGAAGGTCAATCTCGCCCCCAAGTCTCGTTCGCGTGAAGACTAAAGCGTATTCCGCTCAAATCTCCATTTCCATAGTTACGTTTCGTACAGAGTTTCGACCGGATTCGTTCGAAACGAAAATCTAAATAGTTCTTATTTATTTTATTAATTTCAGAAAAGAAGAAGTAACATGTATGCATAAACCAACTAAGCAATCATTAGGGAGTATGTGATACCTCCGCTGTTTGTGAAATTACTAAAAATCACTAGGAGCAAACGATTTTTACGCGAATGATTGGAGGGAGCAGCTGTAACACGTCAGGCCACTCAACACAGTGTTATGATTTTTATATTAATCAACGGCCTCGCGACGTTGACTTTGTGAGACATTGAGGCATGTCGATGCGTATTTTGTCTTTAAACTGTTTTAAGTTTGTTCACTTAAAGTAAGTTTTCTAACTGTTTGATTAGATTTGTAGTGATTACATAACGGCTAGCGATTTAGAATAGTTATACTTTTAGTATAGATGTGATCTGGATTCTTGGTGAAGTGGCAAACACGACGTTGGTGAGACTCCAGCCACTTACGACTACTACTAAATATACAACAATTGTAAATATATATCCAAGGATCCGTTGCGTCCTTTCCACGTACAAACGAAATAGAAAGACCATTAATACTTTGCTCGCAAAGAGTATTTCGCAGTCAACTTCCGGGTCGAGTTTAGTTAGTTGCGTTTCTTGTTATTCCATTGAACGTTGCAATTGTTGCTTTGTTGTTTTGGTAGTCGAGACGCTATCTTTCCACCGCGTCCTGGAGGCCGGAGATCGCCGCCAATACACGCGTGTCGACGTCGTCTTCCAAGCAGTTTTTCGCCGAGTCTCGCTTAACCGACTGTCGGTCGACTGCGGAACTACGCCGAGAAGACAGTCTGGTGAATCTGCCGGCTTTTGAATATTTATCCACGTGATCTATACAATGCTGCCACATCACGGACACTGGTTAATCCTGCCAAAATTTCTATTTTTATAGACAACTGCAAATTTGTATATCTATTTATGTTGTGTTAATATAAGTTTAATTTTGAATAGTTTTTATAATACAGCATTATTTGATAAAAAGTATCCTTATTTAATGTGAATGTTATCCGTGTGAGGCTAAACAATGCTGCCTCCTCACGGATACTGGTTAATCCTGCCGTAATTCTTATTTTATAAATTACTGTAAATTTGAATATTTACTTATTTTTGTTTTAATATATGTTCAATGTTGAATACTTTTCATAGGATATAATTATCTTGTAAAAGTATATTGTTATTTTAGTTATTATTTCGTAGTTGGCCTGAGAGCCAATCAGCGTCTCTACCCTAATCTGGGGTAAGGCCGCCCAGGCTGTTAACACAATTGCAGAGTTGAGGGGCTTAAAAGTGCTGCCACCTGACGGAGCCTGGGTAACCGAGGCTATATTTCGCCGTACATTGTGACCTGACTGTTGTCACGTGGATGACACCTGCTACAGCACACACCGCCAACAAAGCAAGTACATGTGCACACATTGCCGTGTAGCGTAGTCGAGTACGTCGTCACTGGGTAAACCTCTACGCGATAATGTCAGCACACTTAGCCTTCCTCGCAAAGAGTATTTCGCAGTCAACTTCCGGGTCGAGTGCTGGCTAACTAAACCCTTTTATGAAAAGCATGTCAAATTTTGGTTGTTTTGGAAATGCACATTTATATATAGCGCGTCGGCCAGATGGATTACAGAACCTGTGCCGTGAATTATAATTATTTATATGTTTGCCGTCCTTCCGACGTGTTTGCTGACACATTGTAAACATTTAAGCGAACATCCTTTTTGTGAAATGCATATCATATTTTAGTTGTATACATACATACTTACATACACATACACAAACGCACACACACACACACACACACACACACACACACACACACAACACACACGCGCGCACGCACGTACGCACGCACGTACGCACGCACACACACACACACACACAAACATATATATATATATATATATATATATATATATATATATATATATATATATATATATATATATATATATATATATATATATATATTGTTTCGGAATGCTGCCACGGTTGTATTACTGAACTGTATTGCGTGGTTGACGTCTTTGTGTTTGGCGTTTTTCGCCAAGACTCCTAAATGAAGAAGACATCCCTCTGATGTTTCAACAAATCACCAAGTGTACATCGTTGGTGTTCTCAAAATTTGTGTTTGATATTCCTATCAAAACATCTAACTTCATCCTTTGGATGCCACAAAACAATTCTAACACCACACCTTTGATTTGATTAAAAAGAAACAACATTACTTTGATGTGCGCAAACACCTTCAACTGCACTCCATTGGGACGTCGATTGGAACACTTGCCAATGGAGCAGAAATCACGTGCCGCGTAAAAGGGTGCCAACACCAACATGGCTGTCAATACATTTCTGACAACTTAGTGTATGATAATCTGTTCATAAATTAGTGCCATTCTAATAACAATCCATAAGGTGGCGTAATGATAGCATTGGTCTTAGACATAATATATGTCAACAGGTAAACATTATAACTTTATCTTTGGTTGTAACAAATTGTATAAATACGTGGATAATAGCCTTAGCGTAAGCCAAGAAATTGTCAGCATCACACGAGGCCAGTGGTTTGGTTATTGTTACGTGTGACGTGGACAATAAAAAAATTATACAGTGGCGCCACCACTCTTGTGGAATATTTACTCCAGCATATTGACGCTAAGTTGTATGTAATTGTCAGAACTTGCGGTATAGGTAATAACAATTCCAAAAGTGTACACCCGAACTGTCTTTATGAATGGAACGGTACAGATGAACTTCCACCAAAGATTTCACTTGAGATTACGTTGACGGTAAGTGTTTTGATTGGTTCGGATAGATGGCATGTTCGAACAAGGTAATGTGGATTGACACGGCTGCTCAGAGATACTTCAAAATTAAAGATTCAATATCTTTATTATCCGTGTATAAACTGTGCATTAGAAACGGAAGGTTCCCTTCAGATACACGTTTAATGTCAATAATAATATTGATAAAGCGCACTAGATTGACAAAATAAAATTATAACAGAACTGTAAAATGATAAAAAGGAGCACTAAAATAGTAATAAAATAAATACATAAATAAATATAAGTAAATAAATATATATTTTGTATATGTCCTGTACCAAACAGTGTATTTTATGCTGTGTAGCCTGACACCAATTAAATCGCTGCGCTCACGTGAAGTCGATCGAACAACCGTGTGTCCGGTGTGTAAGGCGTCACTAGGGTTTCGTTTCGCGTGATTGCTTCAACGCTGTGCAATTTCTTGCCACGGCATCTGACATCAACAACAATGTCGAATGTCAGTTTTGCTAGTGTGCAGTTGACGGTTTTTCGGAGCAATAAAGGAGTGCTGTTAGAAATAATTTTGAAACATAAAAAAAGTTACAAGGCTTTTGGTAGTGAAGAGTTATGTCGATAATGCGCCATGCGTAAAAACACCATTCACGATACTGTTGCAGCAATCTATCCGATTAAAAGGTATGCGCATTTCCCAATAAAATACGTCGAACTAAAATGAGACATGTTTCTGATGAAAAGAGTGTAGCGGGCTGGCGCTCGACCCGGAAGTTCATTCTGAAATACTCACCCTCGAGCTAGGCGAAGTCTACCGACATTATCGCGTAGAGATTTACCCAGTGACGACGTACCCGACTACGCTGTTCAGTAATGTGTGCACATGTACTTGCTCTACTGGCGGTGTGTGCTGTAGCAGGTGTCATCCACGTGACACCAGTCAGGTCACAATGTACGGCGAAACATTGTTTCGACGACGATGTCGACTCGCGTGTATTGACGGCGATCTCCGGCCTTCACTGCTCAGGACGCGGTGGAAAGACAGCGACTCGACTACCAAGACTCACAGTTCGAATCTAATAGAACTATTAATATTCTAAATCACTAGCCATTATGTAATCACTACAGTATAATCACACAGTTAGAAGAGTTGCAATAAGTACAAAATACGAATCGACAAATGTCCATATTTTACACAGTCAACTGCACGGGGTCTTCGATAACCATATAAAACTTCTACCACTGTTGAATGGCCAGGCAGAGTAAATAGTTAAGAACAACTAAGAACACATGTGATATTTATCTGCACCGTGAAGTCTACTTATCTCAGCTACAGCGATCTATGAATAGTAATGCGACTCATAATGGTCACGCTCCACGCTCTGAACGTGTAAGGGATAATTTATAAGCATTAATACACACGTTATATACTTGCAAGCACTTGAATGGGACTTCCATTGAACAGAGATGTCGTGGTCGCTTTAGTGAACACTAATCACCGAGGTCGTCGCGGTTCCATTCACGCCAGTTGTCGCCCAGTTCACAACGGACACAAGAGTAGTATATTGGCACTCAAAGCGTCGACGACGTAGGTATTGCCTACGTATGCCTGTGGCGTCAGTTATCCTCGCACGCCTGGGGTCCATCACGTCAGTACTGACTCTTTTCTATCCATTTGATGCCCCTTTAAAAAAAATTTAGCGACAGCCATTGAAATTGCCCACGAAGAGTGTCTTCGGCATGAGTTCATGGGATATAATATTGTGGCTGATTTCAGACACACGCTGCTCGTGTTAAAGCTGTGTTTAGGGCATGAGTGATCGAATCATTATATCGGGATTCCCACCAGTGATATAACCGCTTCAAATTGAGGCGGATATTAGCGATGTTCTCACGGCTGGCGCTTTGACGATTGGTGAAGTCAATTGCTAATGTGTATAGTTCGATACAAATCCTGTTAGTCTCGCAGCAAACATGACATTCTGACCGTGAAGATGATTTGCTTCGCTAATCGCACCCTCATTGCCACTGAACAACGTTAATCCCAAACAGCCAGAACTCATGACATGTCTGCGGAATAGAACGCGTTCACCTTTGCCACTCCGGCCCCTCCGTCGTAGTGTTCACTGACACAAGTAACTTCTGAAAATTACGAAGAGCCAGAAGACCATTACGGGCCGTATAAAAAGAAGGGGCTTTCGCCTCATGCGCTTAGTGTCCGCTTCAGGAAGAAATTACATAAATCCGACAGAATGCATCGGCCTACAACACCTGAGTACACATAGACGCGAGGTGAGAGGTCCGTAATCTGCGTCACAGATAACACCATAAAAATGAGTGATTACTGAAGAAATGAAGACCACCATAAACCGAGTCTAGTGATGAAACCATCCGTTTGTTCGGCATAATGGATTCGTGTGGTATCGCAAGACAATTGTTTGTTCTTTTGTGGGGATTATTAGTGTTTGTATTGCATCGGAACATCGCACATTAATTATTTCTAACGATCATTTCGTCGCAAAAACCAACATTGTAAACTGAATATATATATATTATGCGTGACCGTATAGCTAATGGGTCAAATATATTCTTTTTGGTGATGATTAGCGATTATGGCGGGCTTCACACAACACCTGCAAGAAGGCATGTTAGCGTCTATTCAAGACTATAGCAGTAAAATGCAGAAGTTAGGAATCATACTGCTTGATATTATTGACAACATTTTTATTAATACTCTTTCAGCGATCGAAGTCTTGGGTAGATTTAGTCGTTTGTTGCTCTCAGGTTTCCACCTACGTAAGGTTGTCAAAGACTCATGTTGATTCCGAGGTGCAGACAAATGTCAGTTCCGTGTATTTTATTATTACATATCCTCAGACACAATAGTTTCATCGACCGATGTCTTGCCTGATTTTGTTAAATTGTGATTACTTTCAGTGTTGAAACGACAAATGCCTCCCAAAGATTGCGTCGACATTCAAAGAGACGGACACAACGTCAGCGGCGTGTACGAGGTCTATCTGGACCAGGCGCGGAAGTTCGTGAAGGTGTACTGTGATTTGGAATCAGATAACGGCGGGTGGTTGGTGTGTACATGTGTTATTTAAATGCATTATTTTTAGTACACATTTACATCCGTCTATCTTGGTAAAGCGCAACGGAAAACATAAATATGGCCTTTAACAAAGTAAAATGTTATAAAGTAAATCTGAAGTTTCTGTAGGATGGATGAAAACAATTTTTATTACATCCCCCAAACGTCACAAGAGAGCTGGAAGGAAGTGAGGGTGAGAAGTTCTTATTACCAGCCTTTCAATAATAATTTTATTCCGAAGGCAGTGGTTATCATGTATGTGTTCGTTGCCACGTTTATATGTTCGTTGGAACTTTAACACTGTCACATCTATGTGTTCGTTGCCACTTGAATGTAATCGTTGACACATGTAAGTAGTTGTTGTCCCGCAGGTGTTCCAACGACGTCAGGACGGTTCCGTCGACTTCTATCGCAACTGGGCCGACTACAAGGCTGGATTCGGCGACCTGACCGGCGAATTCTGGCTTGGTGGGTGAACAATGTAGTAACAAATTAGTTTGTGTCTCTTACACAAAAAACATTTAAATTAGTACCGGAATAAAGTACAGGTGAAATTACTGAAAGCGGCTTACGTATGGGTAAATACTTTTATTATGTAAATACAATTTATTTTATATAAAGCTAAATGTAACATCATATCTCTCCCAGTAAGTTTGTGTTGTACTATATTATGGCTGTCACTTTAATCTGTGGCTTGGGATCAGCCTGGTTTATACTGGTTAAGAGGCATGGGACTCTTCACTGTTTGAAATTTACGGATTATTGCTGTACGGCGTTGCACAAGGCAGCTCACACTGTGATGAATTGTAATGTCCGAGGGTTCCAATCACGTTGAATTGTCAAACTGTTAGAAACTGATCCATCAACTGTGCTGGAGAATGAACTGGTTGTGTACATTGCGAAACTTTTTCAATTGGTCGCCGCTAGAAATGGACTAGACACGTGCTGTGCAATAGACAAATGCAACGTTTGTCACACACCATATGGCACACCTGATGTGAATGTTATACGTCCTTGTCTAAAACATGGCCGAAGAACGAATTGCTTGACGTCGTGTTTTCAATAAACGCTACAGAACATTTGAACATGAAAAACAAATTGTATATGTATGAGGAATGACAGCATGATAACGACAGCACCAACAGCACTAAAACAACAGCATCGTCGACAACTAAGAAACAGTTCACTCAAACGTGTTCTTGATTATCAGAGGAAATATCACGATTGCACATAATTTCATTGGTTCATTATTGGCTAAGCGTGATACCAGAGTTACGCAACAGGAACTGTCAAGTGATACTGTGACTGATACAATCAGCAGCATCCCCCGACCAAAGATAAATTAAATGTTTCTTAGGTTATGTTAAAAGGAAACTGAATCCCATCAGATATTTTATCTCGAACTCATTGGTGGTGTATTAGTAAGAATTATAAAGTCGATGTATTTGCTTCTGATCACTGTCATCAGTGAAGTTGTAAAGCGGACTTTTTTGTAGTGTTATTGGGTAACTTGTTTCAGGCAACGACTTGTTGCATGCCGTGACGTCACAGAGACATTATACACTACGAATCGACTTGGAAGATTTCGAGGGCGCCAGCAGATTTGCAGTATACCAGAACTTCGCGGTTTCTTCAGAGAGCGACAATTTCAGAGTTTCATTTGGCGCGTACAGCGGAAATGCTGGTAATACTCACGCACGCATTTACATACGCTGGCACACTCAGCACGCACACGCACGCGCACACGCACACGCACACGCACACGAACACGAACACGACACGCACACGCACACGACACGCACACGCACACGCACACGCACACGCACACGCACACACAAACACTCACACTCACACACAACGCACTCACGGACACACCTCACGCATACACCTCAGGCAGCACGTATATTTGTACATATATATATATATATATATATATATATATATATATATATATATATATATATATATATTCATACATAGCTATATATGTACATATATACTCTCGCACGCACCACACATGTACGAATAACCCATACACATACATGCACCATCACACACACACACACACACACACACACACACACACACACACACACACACACACACACACACACACACACACACACACACACACACACACACACACACACACACACACACACACACACACACACACACACACACACACACACACACACACACACACACACACACACACACACACACACACACACACACACACACACACACACACACACACACACACACACACACACACACACACACACACACACACACACACACACACACACACACACACACACACACACACACACACACACCACACACACACAAAACACACACACACACCCACCCCACACACACACACACACACACACACACACACACACACACACACACACACACACACACTAAATCATATGCATATATAATGTTACTATTTAGGTGATTAATCATACGTTACGTCAATTGCCTTATTTGGTGTCCGGTCGTCATGGAGATTTGCCATCTTGGTTATACACAACCGTATGCTGCGTTGTACATTGCATTTGCAGCCGGAGTCTGGCGTTTAATGCCACCCGTAAAGCCTCACAGTAGCAAACATGTTCTTTTGATGAACTGTATAAGATATACAGACTGTTTACCTCGTTTATTTGCAATAGACGCGATTTCTTGGCGAGGTAGTGTGTAGCTGTTGCTAGGATACGTGACGTGATGGTGATGTAATCTCAAATAGCGTTAGTAGTGCAGTATCAGGTAATCAATTCGGGCAGTTATTTAAACGAGATGTATGTTCTTCTATTTAGACTTAATTAACACCACCTGCTAACATTAAACGGAAAGAACCCGTAGGAACTGTGACATGTGTAATGTGTCCATTACATTTTATATTCACAGTACAGACGCTCCGCACTTAAAACATTCTCTTTTCGCAGGCGATTCGCTCAGTCACCACGTTGGCAGAGCGTTCAGCACGAGAGATCGTGACAACGACAATTCTGGTTTTCACTGTTCACAAATAAACAAGGGAGGCTGGTGGTATGTGGCCTGTCACCTAGTCAACCTCAATGGACTGTATCTCCACGACTCGCCCGCGCCCGATACTACGGGTATTACTTGGCACCACTGGCACGGATATCATTCTCTCAAGAAAGTCAGCATGAAACTTAGGTAGCCTTGATTACCCAGGCTCCGTGAGCACTTTTCTGCCCCGTATTACTAGCTGGAGAAATTGCGCTTTGCATTTGTGACAACCAAAAGCCATTTCATAAAGCCGCGTAACTTTACGACCAACTAGGTTGTGTACTGGTCGGGGCTAACAGTCACCAGTCGATGTAGCTTAGAAAAAGTTTCATGACACCAATTTAGCATTCCGGGAACTAAATCGACGTAGAATTGACCTAATTGTTTCGCGGTGGGGAATCCCTGTATTTGTGCTGTCTCTGGACATTCTTTTTCTCCTAAGTAGCCGCCTTAACCCTTCGTATACCAAATGACAAGCTGTGACGAATGTAAGGATATCCAGTGTAAACATAAAAATAATTATGTTGAGAGTGCTTTCGACGAGTTATCGCCCGCTACGACGTCGTAGGCCCGCTCCATGTAACACAGGCCCGTGGGCGACTTGACCCCAGAATAGGGCAGATATGCTGATTGGTTCTCAGGCAGAATTAGAAATAAAAATTCAGACATGAAAACCGTTTTTATAGATAATAGTACGTTATTTAAAATTTAACTTCTTTTTGAAACATGTCACACATATAATGGTGTACATAAATCCTAACTAGAAATACCACATGGGTACTGCAATCTAACAAATTGTACAATATTAAAATGGTTATATTTGTTGTATTGTCGCCCGCAGATACAATCCTTTTTTGTAACATTATATAATCGCAATAGTAACATGATTATCATGATAAAAACATACTATACACTGCGATATATTTACTAGTGGCATATTTCGTTCATTCGTTTAGTTTGTAACATCGTGATAGTCGGAAAACCCTGTTCTGTATGAGACGTCATCGTTCCGTATGTGACTGGTTTAGTAACCCAAACATATCGAAATAGATTTAAAATCGTTCTTCACTTACATAGCAGATGGCTTCAAAGCCATGCTTCGACCTGGAACTCTTGGAAATGAGGGTCTTCGCCTGGGTCTCCCCTTGATGTATGCTGGTTTAGCTGGGAACAGGAACTGGCGGTGTCTGTGGGAACAGTAGGTTTTCCGTTCACCACTGGTTTCCAAGAACATTTTGTTCATGATGGAAGCATCTGTTGCGCCAAACGATCTGTTGCGCATCGTCAGTACCCCAGATTGGAGGCCCACCGCTGCTTGATACGTCATAGTTCCGTTCACCGTCGTGGAAGTCGCCATTGCATCGAATGCCAGCCGACTTTCACCAATGTCATCCTTTATGACAACAATGAACTGTACTTTACCGGAGGAGTTCCCGTACCCGGCATAGTCGGCTGTGGTTAAGATGCTGCGGCCACGAGGGCCACTATCTATAGGCGAGCGGCAGATCCACCTACCAGACCGATTTAAATGGCCCCCCGTACACACACCCAAATGTTATATCATTGGAAAGCCCTGCATCTCCCCTCACGCCTGTCGTAGAGTTGCCAGGTGGTGCAGTAAGCGTTAATCCGATGTCAAACAAGCTCACCATAAAGCATCAATTTGAGAAATTGGACGCTTTCGATATTAAAATGTTTTGTGTGATGCGTCGCGTGTTTATCACTCAAAGAACGGAGAATCGAGTCAAGGAACCTTAAGCGTATCATATTGGAATTGGACAACCATGCCTGGAATTGCTGCTTAGTGTGTCGTATGTGAGTGGGGTAACACACTAAGAGAGACATTTTCAAAATCAATGGGACAGTTCATACTTCGACAACCGAAGTGAATGGAAACACGTGGGCGATTACATCGTTGTCCGCGATGACCTCAGTGAATACTGTTCACACTATGGGAATTGAAAGACGACTCATCGACGGCTTTTGCAGCAGTAGTTTTCTCGGTGACAGCCGCACCATTGAATGTCAATTCGGCCACGACAAGTTTACACTCCCGACCATTCACAGCCCTGTTCAAGGGACGTCCCCTCAAAGGCCGCGCGCAAGCGTACGACGACACACACACACACACACACACACACACACACACACACACACACACACACACACACACACACACACACACACACACACACATAAAAACAACTTAGAGAGTACTTCATTTTTAATATCCTTTGTACAATGGATGCAAGAGCAATCCGTGTGGGAACGAATGTACATGTAAGAACAGTCATGACTCTTATTACAACTGTTTATGCACGTTAAGCTACCAAGGAACATATTGCCAAGGTAAATTCTTTTTTACACATTTCTATTTGCTTTGAACCATCATTAGATCAGATACCTTAAGCCTTTCCGTGATTGACGTCTAACTGTAATCTGTGTTTTCTTCTCGTTCATTAACAGCAAACAGAAGCTATTTATTTTAAACATGTTGAGATTATTTTCAACTGTCTGTTTTTTATGAATTGTCTTCGAATATTATGCTAGTAATTATAATAAGAATAATATTAACCTAAATAAATTTGCGCCTAAAGCCCCACAAATCAATGGTCCATGACAACGGCGACATAGTAGGCAACACGCTTAGATAATGTGTTGTGTGACGTTTATGCAGACGATACATCCTGTCTGCCAACACATTAGCAACAGCTAGAACATGTACAACTAGCATTCAGTTAGTTCCACACAACTTATCCCAACATTATACTGCCAACACTGCAGCTTGCCACAAAACCGCAGTGCCGCCATATTATTGACACGTGCTATTATTTACACTGATACGTTCACAGACTGTGCAGTTACAGCAAATCAAACACCCATTGCTTGAATAAATAATATTTATTCAAGCAATGGATGTTTTGATTTGCTTTAACCAAGCATTATAATATTGGGTATTATAATATTATTATAATGCTTGCTGCAATATAGTTCCATGTCAACAAAGCCACATAAATACGAAATCGCTGAATTATAAATTCCACAGGTTTTGCAATACCGCTGGAATTTTTCGAATATGCATGTTTTTGCCGCGCTTTCTCCGTGATCAGTTGTGACGTCACATGTGGCCCTTGCTGTCATCAGGCGGACCTGATCGTTTCATTCAACGCATGTTTACTAGGATACCTTTCGGATTGAAACGAAAATTAAAATGAATTAGT
>JAODUO010001282.1:20000-32500 GCA_025642075.2 Ridgeia piscesae
GGGTGTGTCACCAAAAACAAGTTTGATTAAGCAGTTTAGGTTTGGCTAATAGGAAATATTTTGTAATTAAGGTAATTTATAAGGTTTAGTTTAATTGCTGTGACGAAAGGTTTTGCGTGCGCGGGCTCTAAATGTGGTTTTGAGCCTTCAAAAGTTTTGAAGTTTCACCATTTTTAACCCGGTTAGCGTAGGCGTTGTGTCACGTGTGTATCGATGAAATTGTGTGCATGTTACCAAATGATTGGTTTCAGCTATATACATATATGTTTAATGAAACATATTTTCTGTTGAACCAAATCTGTGGGATTCATCCTTCTCAGTGGTGAAGAAATGTGTTCATATACAGTATGGTTCTGTTCAATACATAACATTTTATTACTTATATTTAAATATATTATATTTAAATGTCAGTAATTAAGTAAATAAATATTATCCTTGGGGAGGTTTAAATATACCGCAACAACGTGTTGTGTGCCTAGGGCCCACAACGCCCTCACAGGATAAGTCTCCATACGCTGTCTTGTGGCCAGATGGGGCTTTGGAATGTCCAACCGTACATCACCTGGGCAAGTATATTTGAAACAGGTCAAAGACATTCCTCAGACGTCGCGACGACCCATACTCATTAGCGTCACAGCTACGGCAATAATACTCATACAAACGTGTTGGCGATATTTGGGTCCACATTAAAGGGATTCTATGTAATGTATCAAAGAGTGATATGTTGACGTAAGTGCTTTCTTTGCTACTCATATCTTCATAGTTATGCGTTATATGTGTGTTGTCTGTGCTAAAACCTATAACTAATTCCGTTTACGCAAATAATTATGAATCTGCTGGCACGTGTTTTTCAGTTGATCATACCATTTCCTATGGCATGGGCCTTTAGTTTAAGTAGTAATCTTTGATGTGGCACTTTGTCAAAGGCTTTTTTAAAATCTAAGTAGATTATATCTACTGGTGATCCCTCATCTACCCACTTTGTGACATCTTCCAAAAAAACATAACATATTTGGGAAGCATGACCTCGCTTTTAAAAACCCAGGTTGAGATGGGTTTATCAATTTATTTTTAAAAAGAAAATCAACCATGTGATCTTTAATTAGTCTTTCTAACAGTTTGCAAATCACCGATGTTAAACTCACTAGTCTATAGTTCTCTGACTTGTTTCTCGAACCTTTTTTAAATAATGGTATAGTGTTTGCTTCTTTCCATTCTAACGGAACTATTCCCTCCTCTAATGACAAATTGAACACTGTTGCAAGCGGTATACTGATTTGTCCTACAATTTCCAATAGTAATTAGGGAGGAATCCCATCCACTCCAGGTGATTTATTATCCTTCATATCTCTTATTTTCATAGCTACCATTGTTTGGGTTACAATTAGTTGTCCTACATAGTCAAACTCTCTCCCTTCGAACTTAGTCTCAAGTACTGGTAATATACTAATATCTTCCCTGGTAAACACCGAACTAAAGTACTCATTTAGGTTTTCTGCCATTAAGAATACCTCTGTTATTATGTTTCCATCACTACCTTCTAGAGGACCGACCTTATCCTGAACTTTCTGTTTACTTCGAACATACGCATAAAAACTCTTGCTGTCATGTTTTATATTAAAAACAATTTTTTGTTCGTAGCTTCTCTTTTAATTTATAATTTCAGCTGTAGCTTGATTAAGTGCTTCTTTATAAATGCTATAGTCTTCTTCACTTCCGGTATGTCTATATCTCTTCCACATCATTTGCTTGTACTTGATTTTTCTAATGGCTTCCTTCGATAAGTGTTTCTTCTTTGACTGTTTCCCCTGTTTTTTCAAGGGGACAAATTTGTCAACGACGCAGTCAATTTCACTCTTTAAAATATTCCAGCATTCTGTTGCTGTCTTTTTCTTCAGTGTGTCTCGAGGAAAGGGATTGGGACGCAATGCAGCGGGACGGGAAGGTTGAGGGAGAGAAGTCGGGTGCAAACAGGTCACGTCGTTAGAGTGGACACAGACACAGTACCGGAGCGAACGTAGGCGGACACACATCAAATACGCGAGACACAAAAATTCCAAATTTATTACGATACCTTTATTAGATCCAACGTTATTGCAATTCAAAGACGGGAAAATGGCGGAAAATTTGTGTATCTCTTATAATGGTAAAAGGAGCTCATTTTTTGTGTTTTCTGGTGATAACTATTTGAATAAAAGTGATTCTAAAATGGCATAACTTTGGTATTTATATAACTATTAAAATACTGTTTGCAGTATTTTGAAATACATATAATTTAAATAATAAAATAATATATTTTAAAAATTGATTTTTGTCCATACTAATTAATTCAGTTAATTAGCTAATATTAGTTAAGCAATGCACCAAGTTAACAGACCAAAACATTTTAATTAAGACCAACAGAGTCCATAAATATGAAGATATACATATTATGCAGTGTGCATAACCACATTCTGCAAACAGTATTTTAATAGTTATATAAATACCAAAGTTATGCCATTTTAAAGTCACTTTTTTCAAATATTTATCACCAGAAAACACAAAAATGAGCTTCTTTTACCTTTATAAGAGATACACAAATTTTCCGCCATTTTCCCGTCTTTGAATTGCAATAACGTTGGATCTAATAAAGGTATCGTAATAAATTTGGAATTTTTGTGTCTCGCGTATTTGATGTGTGTCCGCCTACGTTCGCTCCGGCACTGTGTCTGTGTCCACTCTAACGACGTGACCTGTTTGCACCCGACTTCTCTCCCTCAACCTTCCCGTCCCGCTGCATTGCGTCCCAATCCCTTTCCTCGAGGCATCATTCTGCTTTCGTCCACCCTCTTTATACGTGTGCTTCCCAAGCCCTGTTGTCGGCACAAACGTGCAGTTCACCTTATTGTCGTTCGATCAACGCCACTCTTCATTTTCATCGACTTGGCGGCCCCAGTAATCATGTTGATTATTCTATCGCACTCTTCACGCATCACAAGCTCTCAGCTTCTCCGAAATGTCTTTGCCCCATGAATATATCACATTAAATAAAATGACACTATATATATATATATATATATATATATATATATATATATATATATATATATATATATATTCAGATCTCATGACTGCTTATGGCGCCTTACACCTTTCTCCCTGGAAAAATATTATCTCGTCCTCCCTATGAAGCATCCTGTTCAATTTCAATTGATACTATGCGTACACAAATACTAAGCTATTCAGTTATACCGATCTAATTTATAACTTAAGCCGTCAGTAACTGACTAACGGCTAATGGAATTCAGTAATAAAAGTATATTTAGTTCAATCATGCTGGATTTCGACAAATATAACAACTTAGATTTTCACTGTTTTATACATATATTATGATATTTATAATATTATGATTTAACAAAGTGTTATGTTAATATCTCAATATTACGCCGTTGATATGCGACAATATTAAGCAGTTAATCAATTTGGCATATAAAATGAAAGTACATCAGTTAAATAAGACCATCTATTTTTAAAGTATTTGTTATTTAACATGATGTTTCCATGATATTTCCAATGTATTGTCATGATCAAACCTAAACAATTAAATTGCACTTTTTCAACATGAGCACACACATAATATTATGTAATACATTTTATGATGTTTCTAAAGTGGACATGCGACCTAGTTTCACACAGCATTGAAACAAGAATGACCAAACACAGATTTCCACATCTGTATATTCCCGCCCTAATGGACGGATTTTGACGTCAGCGAAATTAGAATTTGGCAGGTTTATTTTCACTCACCATCACGTTTAACAGGTTAACAAGTTTGACGAAATATGTGTTAATAACTTAGTACATGCATTTGGTGATATTTTTAAATACCATTGAGACTACCACTTATCCTAATCATGTATTATTTAATGAACCAATGGTAATGAATTACATTTTAAAATATGCCCTACCACTGATAATACCACTGAATTTTAGTTATTTACCTTTGCATTATCCAATGGTAATGAATAGCATAGAATGGTATACAACTGGCTCTTTTTAAGGGAATTTTATAATCAATTGATGATGTAATAACACAGATAGTGTAACATGTTTTATATCTACCTCGTTTCCCTCACACATAATGTTATTGTAGGTAGAATTAGCAAGACCACCGCCACTCACTGGAATATGTACATTTAAAACATACATTCAGCATTCTTGTTGACGTCAGAAGCCGCGAAGGTAAATTCGACAGCTTTGATAGGCCACGCGACAGGATGGGTCACCACAGGAAGTACGTCACTAAAGGGTTCGTATCTCCGAGTGAATGTGATATAACGTTACATCGGGGCGAGTGTGCAATAAAGCTAAAAGTTGCTATTCAAAGCGAAAACGTATCAGCTCGTCTATTAGTCGGTGTCATACCGGTCTGTCATACTAGCATTAATTGCTACACAACTGCCAATATAAGACTTTTATTAGTTGATTACTCTGCGATGCGAACCTTCTCCTTTATTAATTCGTTTGAATGATTACACTGATTCGTTTATTCAAATCATTTATTGACTGCTTCCCTGACAACTACTGAACCAGGGACAGCATCAGACGGTTTCACCTGCGTGAGCCACCTCTGCACCCGTTTGACTACGTAATCACACGTATTATCTGGGTTAATTAATCATTTCTAGACAATTCATATTGCCCTGTGCATTCCCAGCATGAATGTTATGCGACGTCAATGCCGCCATGTTAGCTTACAACGGAAACAGTACATTTGGTGTGTCCGCCTGGTGGATGACACTGCCAACGTTATTAAAACTACACTAGGTGGAGACACCATTTTGTCGCTGCTAAAGAAGCATGTTTAATTGAGATGTTTTAAGCGTACTGTACCCGTCATACGACCATACGACGAATATACACCACACACACCAACACACACACACACACACACACACACACACACACACACACACACACACACTACACAGTATATATATATATATATATATATATATATATATATATATATTTTTATTAATATTATATATATATTATTATAATTAATATTATGTTAATATAATTTCCTTAAAGTTTTTTTAGAATCATTGAACGCTGGCTAGCCTATAAATTTTTAATAATCCTGCCAGCAGATTTTAAATTTTTTTTTTTTTTTTTTTTTTTTTTGCATAAACGGAATTAGTTATAGGTTTTAGCACAGACAACACACATATAACGCATAACTATGAAGATATGAGTAGCAAAGAAAGCACTTACGTCAACATATCACGCTTTGATACATTACATAGAATCCCTTTAATGTCGACCCAAATATCGCCAACACGTTTGTATGAGTATTATAACCGTTGCTGTGACGCTAATGAGTATGGGTCGTCATGACTTCTGAGGAATGTCTTTGACCTGTTTCAAATATACTTGCCCAGGCTTGTACGGCTGGACATTGCAAAGCCCCATCCGGCCACAAGACAGCGTATAGAGACTTATCCTGTGAGGGCGTTGTGGGCCCTAGGCACACAACACGTTGTTGCGGTATATTTAAACCTCCCCAAGGTTAATATTTATTTACTTAATTACGGACATTTAAATATAATATATTTAAATATAAGTAATAAAATGTTATGTATTGAACACAACCATACTGTATATGAATAGGTACCCCCACACGCTTAACGACAAGTTATGATCACTGAAGTACTAATGAAAAGTATGCTGTGATATTCATTGGTCAAACATGTGTCGAATCTGCACCCACCTCGATGTCGCCGTTACAATTATTGTTTTGCCTAAATATATATGCCAGTGCATTAGTTCCACGATTCAGCGTTTTCCCCAGGCATATTTATGTTACGAAAACATTGCGGTTAGGCACACTTTTTGAAGCCAAAACATCGACCCAACTACCAACAGACTGTGCCGCTGTCGGTGTGCGTCATCGCCTTGAGCGCTGTAGCAGTGGCGCCGTAGATTGATGTTAACCGGGTCGCGTTTGGGCTTCAAACGTCTGACAAGACACAATATTTTTGTAATTTAAAAATACTTCCGAAGACGTTGAATTACAGAATTAGCGCACTAAAGTGTCAAAATTAGGCAAAATGGTATAGCCGTAGGCTTAGAGCAGTCTAAGACTAAGTGTTTCGAGAAAATTAGTTTATTAGATAATCCGCCATTGTGTGTGCGTGCGTGCGTGCGTGCGTGCGTGCGTGCGTGCATGAGTGCGTGTGTGTGTGTGTGTGAGTGTGTGCGTCCGGGCGTGCGTGCGTGCGTGCGTGCGTGCGTGCGTGTGCACATTTTATTTGTACTCTCTCCTAGCAACTGCAGTAACAGAATCCGGCTACACTAGTCTGCCACGCCGCCTAGTGAATATAGTCTACATGGTTCGTTTCCCGGAACGCCGGCAGGTGGCGCGGGACATAAATAGCACGGAAGAGAGCGCGTCCTGGATTGCATTCGTAACGTAGTCGGCTTTGTATTGGCATGCGACTTATGCAGTAGTCGGGATTCGCGGCTTCTCCCGCGGGCAACAAAAGAGACTCCCGGAGGAATCCTACGGACGAGTGGCAACCGACGCTTGTATGTGCATCGCAGGGTCGGCAAAGCGGGAGATGCCTTGGCGCAACTGCAGCGAATCTCTGAACGTCGTACCCTACGGTCACGCCGACGCAGCATGGACGCTGGTCAACTCGCCCTCGACGCCAGCCTCGTGCCGACCGGCCAGGGTCTCGTGGTGAGTCTGCGCGCCCTCGAGGAGACGGTACGGTCGTCACTGCCGCTTGCTCGAGCAGCAGTCGCTCGCCCGACTGTCGCCCGGCCGCGACGGAGGCAGGGTCCGGGAGAGCGCAGTCGACCGGCCGCTCCACTGCGAGTCGGCGGCGGCGGAGAGACGCGATAAGGTGAGAGACGGACGAGGCGCAGTGGACGGGGTGATGGGGCGCACGAATTGACGGGAGCGTGTAGGAATGATTCACAGAGAACTATGAGTGCATCGGGAACGTCCAGGAATATATTTCACAATGACGCACGCACACACGCACGCACGCACGTACGCACGCACGAACCACATACAGTCGATCAATATAATAATTATATTATATATATATATATATATATATATATATATATATATATATATATATATATATATATATATATCGTTACTTTCCATTATGCAATTCATTTTAGTTTGTAATAAACTTCTTTTCTTAAAATAAAATTAATGTCACATATCAACATGGAGCTGCGTGTCCCGTTGCCCGAGCCGACCCGAGCCCATCCACGGCGGTACTTCCGGGCAATAATTTACCTGAAATAGTTGTCACAGCGGCCGCCGAACACGGGTAAACACCATGTGGTCGCTAGTAGTGTCAATAGAGGCTCAGCGAACCTTGTTTTAAGGCCACCTCTGTAATACAGCCATCTCGCAATTAAAAGTGCACAGTTGGGCTATGACAGCCCAAATGTGCACTACATACACTTAAATGTAATCAGCCCCACAAACACGGTCACCTTGTTAATCAGGTCACATTTAACCCAGTCCAAATGGTAGCCTTATTGGTGAGCTTCCGGTATTTTTGCGCACAGTTGGAACGTTTCAAATTGCGAACTCTGTATTGGATTATTGAAATCATGTTGGCAGCCATCGCAGATACGGCGTGTTTACTCTAGCGTTAAAAAATGTTATTGAATAACTGGGACGACTTAACATTGACTTCGCGTATCGCCGCAACAGTCGGCGAGCATCTTGCTGGCAGCGTGGTGATTGTTTTGACATTTTCCGCCATCTTGATTTAGACGCGATGTGCCCTGACAGATGCGAGTTTTGAGCAAGACAGATAACGCCCCTGCATCAGTAAGCAGCAGCTGAAGCCGTGAAAAGGTTTGCCAGGTGATAAACAGCGCCCTTCCAGTTTACCACATTACGCGCGCTAACAACCTAATTAACCTCGCGACTTTTACACTCCCCGGTTGAGAGCACCGCCAGTCGTCGGCTAAATGTTCCCGTGTTGGGAGTTTTCGGTGATCTGCCGGGCGTCCGAACGTTCCAGCGCAGCAGGTCGGCGCGTGTATCAACTCCCGCCCCGTGACGGCGGCTTCACGTCGTGTTCAACGGGGCAGTGGCGACGGAGGGGGCCGCCTTCGCTTCGCCTCCGATCGATCAAAGGCAACGCCAGCATCCCGCCAAAGATAACCTGCCCGGGGACGGTTTCTTCCGCGGGGAAAGGCCCGAATGAGATCTGCGGCAACGCAGACGCAGCTTGTATGCGTAGTGTTCCGTTGGGCATACGATGTCTTGTCGCAGCGTATTTATTGTTGGTTGAAAACAGCGTAGAAACGGAAATGGCTTGCCAATCATTTAACCATGGCCAGGAAAATTGTGCGGGTACATTATGTGGCGATAAAATGGAAGCCAATCAGATGTATTCGATGGCTGTAGTAATTAACCTTTCACCTAAAAATTTGAGAAACCCCCGCCAGGAAACGCTTGCAAGGAATTATGCTGTTTTTGTGTTGGCTCTGTGACAATGCCTGGCCGTTGTGAAAACACATAGTTGGTGCAATTCGTTGAAATTTGACTAAAACACGTATCTCAGTTTTTCTCGCATTCAACTCTCCGGTTACATTCATTGACTAGGTAAAACGGGAGACGCATACAGAAGCGTTTTGTTATTTATGAACATAACTAAGCGAATTCCTCATTTAAAATAGTTTACAAATCACAGACGAGTCTATGGGAACTGAGACACGTGCTCACTGGACATGTGGAATACCTGGGCTAGAGTGACACAGGCCACCCGCTAGATGTCCGGAACGTCGCCGCATGAATGTTGCCGCTGACGTTAGGTTCCGACCCGACGGCAGTGGAATCGTGCAGCAGCGATTTATATAAAACCACCAATGTGCGGCAAAACGCAAATTTGTATTTCCAGATAAATTTAAATAATAGGTTTGTTTACATCACCGTCACGGATTATGGCTCACTGAAGTCACGCGATATGCTGATAAAACACGTCTCAAAAACGTGTTTACGTCTGTCATTTTCATTTGAGACGTATAACTGCTGAAAAGTTTGTATACGGTCACAATGTCCGATACTAAATGTGTATTTAATGAGATTCAGCGAGAAGTGTAAAGTAACTTTACGGTAACTAATGAAAACAACAGAGTCGCGCGCACGCAGAAATGTGACCCGGATATTATCTAACGCACGGTAAATGTAAGCGCAACAACGTGCGGGATTAGCTCTGACCTCGTCACCTCTCGCTCGCTACATGGCGCAGATCGCCCGCGTCCACTCCAATACCACCATAGCCTGTTTAATGTCTTCTCACCTCACCTCACCTCCCATTACTGTCTGGGCCTTGAAGGGCTCCTCTTATAATGATCTCTATCCCCAGCGCTGCCACCTACGTTTCATGTCAACATGTATTTTGTCAGACTTCAAAGTATGGCTATAAAGTTCTGTGTATAGCCTCATTCTAAACATAGTTACCCATATACTTGCCTACTTGCATATTCCTACATTTACGTCTGCCCAAGTAGCACGCTAAGAAGTTACCAGACGTTACTTGATTAGCTATGAAAACATTGACAGAAATTACAGCTTCAAACTGTGTTTCCTACGCTATAAGACATCAGCTTGTTAGAGGCTAAATAATTTGTCATGGTTATCGACGTGGATATTACTAACATCACGGAAATGTGTTATCCTTCATTTGTTATAAAAAGCAGTTGCGTATCATAGAAATCGTTAATTGGTGATCGCAGTCCAAATAAGTGTGTGTATATATATATATATATATATATATATATATATATATATATATATATATATATATATATATATATATATTATATATATATATATATTATATATATATATATATATATATATACAATTATGTATATATATATGTATATATATATATATATAATTATGTATATATATATATATATATATATATATATATATATATATATAGAACGTACTTTTATATGGAGACAGTTCGGTTGTTATTATCGCATTGAATTGTCACACAGTATTATAAACTGTGTATGTCGTAAAATACCGACTGTCCAAATACGTTTTTATCCAAGGAAATGTTTCTTCTAAAGAAATAAAACGTTTATACGGGGAATTGTGTATCCGTTATAACACATGTGACGTTGTTGTAGTTGAACGACAAGTTTTTCGCGATAATAATTTATAAAACGTTACAAATAAAAATATTGGATAGTCTTAATCGCGCGCGTGCCTGTGTGTGCGTGTGTGCGTGTGTGCGTGTGTGCGTGTGTGCGTGTGCATGTGCATGTGCATGTGCATGTGCATGTGCATGTGCGTGCGCATGCGTGCGTGTATGCGTGCGTGCCTGGGTGTGTGGGGGGGGGTTGGGGGGGGGGGGGCGTTTGGTAGGGGGGATTGCGAGTGTATGGGTGTGTGTTGGTGTGGGTATGTATGCGTGCATGTGTATATGTGTATGTGTATATATATTATATATATATATATAATATATATATATATATATATATATATATATATATACTCACGTACGTGTGCCTAATGTATAACATGCATGATTATGCAGTGGTCATACCATTAGTACTAGTGACAATAGTCACATATAGGTTAAAAAAACGTGTTTCAAATATTTGCGGCTGGGAATTACTTATTCCGAACGTATGGATGATCTTATTTCCTTCATTCGTCATAGTCTCGCGTAACCAACTCTCACTCGCCTGCGTAACTTCGCCGAGAAGACAGTCTGCTGACTTAGCAGGCTTCTGAACGTTATCCGTGCTGCCATCTCACCTCGTTTGGGTAACCGATATTACATCCATCATTGACATTTTGGAATGGCCATTTGATCGTGATAATAGTTCGATTCGTAAATCACTTTTCAGGTAACAGTCTCTATCCGAGTGGTGTTCGTGAAGGTTGGAGAGATCGATACGCTGAAAGAAACATTCATGGCGGACGCATTCATCCAAGCAAAATGGCGGGAGCCTCGTCTTGACGGTAGACGTCATCTCGTAAGTGACGCATCATCCGAATCCTATGTTGGACCAGAATTCCTGGAAGGGAGTTGGGGCAGTGTTGAATTTAACATGGAAGAACCATTTTGCAAAGTGGTCAGCGCCCTCACACGGGAGGAACCAGGAACTACAGGATAAACAATGTTACTGATGTCACAAGAGCAATGTTTTATACAAATGTTTACGATTATCGTTATAAATGGGTTAGTATACCATATGAAATACTAGTTATAGTAGTATAGGCATGTAGTTTAAAAGTGTAGTTATGTAAATGAATTGGTTTCATCCGTGTGAGGGCGCCCTCAGATTACAAAATGGCGTGAACAAGGACTATTATTCAATAGTTGTGGTTGTGCATGCCCATGTGAAGGAGGTGTTACTTCATTCATTACGTACTCGCCTTTGCAAAACATTTGTTAGCTCCAACTGGAACTGTGAATGAGTGGCAAATACAATCGGTAGAAACTGTGACGGAGTGGCAAATACAATACGTAGGAAATACAAGCGGTAGAAACTGTGACGGAGTGGTAAATACAATACGTAGGAACTGTGACGGAGTGGCAAATACAATACGTAGAAACTGTGACGGAGTGGCAAATACAATACGTAGAAACTGTGACGGAGTGGTAAATATAATAGGTAAAAACTGTGACGGAGTGGTAAATACAATACGTAGAAACTGTGACGAAGTGGTAAATACAATACGTAGAAACTGTGACGCAGTGGTAAATACAATACGTAGAAACTGTGACGGAGTGGCAAATACAATACGTAGAAACTGTGACGGAGTGGTAAATACAATACGTAGAAACTGTGACGGAGTGGTAAATACAATACGTAGGAACTGTGACGCAGTGGTAAATACAATACGTAGAAACTGTGACGAAGTGGCAAATACAATACGTAGAAACTGTGACGGAGTGGTAAATACAATACGTAGAAACTGTGACGGAGTGGTAAATACAATACTTAGGAACTGTGACGCAGTGGTAAATACAATACGTAGAAACTGTGACGGAGTGGCAAATACAATACGTAGAAACTGTGACGGAGTGGTAAATACAATACGTAGAAACTGTGACGGAATGGTAAATACAATACGTAGAAACTGTGACGGAGTGGTAAATACAATACGTAGAAACTGTGACGGAGTGGTAAATACAATACGTAGAAACTGTGACGGAGTGGTAAATACAATACGTAGAAACTGTGACGGAGTGGCAAATACAATACGTAGAAACTGTGACGGAGTGGTAAATACAATCGGGTAGGACCTGTGACGGAGTGGCAAATACAATACGTAGAAACTGTGACGGGGTGACAAATACAATAGGTAGGAACTGTGACGGAGTGACAAATACAATCGGTAGGAACTGTGACGGGGTGACAAATGCAATAGGTAGGAACTGTGACGGAGTGACAAATACAATACGTAGAAACTGTGACGGAGTGGTAAATACAATACGTAGAAA